>JADRCD010043672.1:4287-56362 GCA_019843815.1 Montemys delectorum | reverse complement strand
ATTCCACCTCATATCAGTCAGAATGGCTAAGATCAAAAACTCAGGTGACAGTATATGCTGAGGAGGATGTTGAGATTGCAAGCTGGCACAACTGCTCTGGAAATCAGTCTGGTGGTTCCTCAGATAAGTAGGCATAGGACCTGAGGACCCAGCTGTATCAGTGATGGGCATACACTCAAAAGACACTCCAACATATAACAATGATACATCCTCCACTATGTTCATAGCAGCCTTATATATAACTGCCAGAAGCTGGAAAGAACACAGATGTCCTTCAACAGAGGAATGTATACAGAAAATTTGGTACATTTACACAATGGAGTACTACTCAGCCTATTAAAAACACTGATTTCATGAAATTCTTAGGCAAATGGATGGAACTAGAAAATATCATCCTGAGTGACAATTGCAATCACAAGAGAACACACATGGTATATACTCACTGATTAGCCTAAAAGCTCACATTACCGAAGATACAATTCACAGACTACTTGAAGCTGAAGAAGAAGGAGGACGTAAGTGAGGGTGCTTCCATTCTTCTTAGAAGGAGGAACAAAATTCTCACAGGTGCAAATATGGATACAACGTGTGGAGCAGGGACTGAAAGAAAAGCCATCCAGAGTGTGTTCCACCTGAGGATCCATCCCATATACAGTCATTAAATCCAGACACTATGAATTGTCAATGGCAAGGACTTTTAAACTCTCAAAGCCTGCCCACCATTATATACCTCTCCAACAAGACCATACATACCCCTACACTTCCTAAAACAGTGCCACCAACTGAAAAACGAGTATTTAAATATGCTTGAGTCTATCAGAGACATCCTCATGAATAGCACCACACCTTATGATCAGCACATGTAATAAGACTCATATGCCTAGATCTTTTAACTTACTACTCTTATTGTTTCCTGTGCCCGTATAAGATAGCTGATTCACAGACAATGGGTACTGGCTCTAAAAGCTTCTTTTAAATAAGACAATTACTTTGCCTTCTGCAGATAGCTTACATAAAAGGCATATTTATCACAATTAGCAAATGAACATCCACATGTCATTATCAGAAAATGTTGAAAAGTCACTGTCACTCAAACTTTACTATTACTCTTATGTCTTCTCTGCTACAGTGTGGTTCAACACATCTTGTCTTGACAGTCTCAGCTTATTTTCTTACTGGCTGTGGGAATCATTAGGTTTCCTCTGTTTTTGATGATCCCAAGTGTAAGACACCCTGTTTAGGTGTTTAGCAGAACGCCCTTCATGGAAAACTCTCTGATGCTTTTCCTCCTGGCTACACAGGAGTTATAGGATTTGGTGTAAGGGGAAAGAAGGCCACAGTGATAAAGTGCCATTTCTATCATAGCCGACCAAGGGTACATCCTATCAATATGACTTATCTCTCTTCATGTTAACCTCGATTTCTGCCTTGAGTTATTGTTTGTCAGTTTCCTTTAGTACCGAATTCATTCTTTTGAAAGCAACTTTCCATACAAGGGAAGAAAGTCAGTTTCTGAAGAGGGGACACAATCCTTTGAATCCTGAGTGTTCAAATATTTTTATATAAATTGTTCAGAGATATTCTGCCCCAGAGACTTATTCTGTTCCATCTGTTTTTGTATGTGAGCATTTATAGTAAATATATTACAAGTATTTGCTTTATACTTTTTGTGCCAAAAGAACACCAGTCTGTTTACTTGGCTGGTGATATTGTTTCAATTTTGTCATTTGGAGTTCTGAATGTATTTTGTTTTGAGTACAATCTTATTTTCTGATGTGTTATAGCCCAAGATGCTCTGAGCTCACTTTGCATATTTCATTCCTAAGTCCTATAATGAGACATTTATCTAAGCAGCCCTAGCTTCTTTTAATGAAGAATGGTGTAAGAAACATATTTAGATGCATGATGAGCTCATTTTCCTGGAATCATTGTTTCCAGATCCTTGAGACAGAAATGCAGATGCGTGTTACATTAGTTGCTTCTCACTTTGCTGGAACAAAGCACTTGACAAGAAGTGATTAAGGTAGAACCAGATTATCTGGTTTACAGTTTAACGAGTGCTATGATGTTGACCACATCGGATCTGTAGCCATGAAACAGAGTGATTAAGAAGTGAGGAGAATGTTGTTTTCCTAATTTCTTTCCCCTCCTGTTTATACTTTGTGTAGAGGAAGGCCTCTGATTTGCTTGAGTTTAATTTTATATCCAGCTACTTTGCTAAAGTTGTTTATCAAGTTTAGGAGCTCTCTGGTGGAATTTTTGGGGTCACTTAAGTATACTATCATATCATCTGCAAATAGTGATAATTTGACTTCTTTCTTTCCAATCCATATCCCTTCGGTCTCCTTTTGTTGTCTAATTGCTCTGACTAGGACTTCAAGTACAATATTGAATAGGTAGGAAGAGAGTGGGCAGCCTTGTGTAGTTCCTGATTTTAGTGGGATTGTTTTAAGTTTCTCTCCATTTAGTTTGATGTTGGCTACTGGTTTCCTGTATATTGCTTTTACTATGTTCAAGTATGGGCCTTGAATTCCTGATCTTTCCAAGACTTTTATCATGAAGGGATGTTGGGTTTTGTCAAATGCTTTCTCAGCATCTAATGAGATGATCATATGGTTTTTTTCTTTGAGTTTGTTTATATAGTGAATTACATTGATGGATTTTCATATATTGAGCCATCCCTGCATCCCTGGGATGAAGCCTACTTATGAAGGATGATTGTTTTGATGTGTTCTTTGATTCGATTTGCAAGAATTTTATTGAGTATTTTTGCATCGATATTCATAAGGGAACTTGGTCTGAAGTTCTCTTTCTTTGTTAGGTCTTTGTGTGGTTTAGGTATAAGAGTAATTGTGGCTTCATAGAATAAATTGGGAAGAGTGCCTTCAGTTTCTATTTTGTGGAATAGTTTGAGGAATATTGGTATTAGGTCTTCTTTGAAGGTTTGATAAAACTCTGTACTAAATCCATCTGGTCCTGGGCTTTTGGGAGTTGCAGAGACTAACTATGGAGCAGAGACTGAAGGAAGGACAAGCCAGCCTGATATAGCTGTCTCCTGAGAGGCTCTGACAGTATCTGACTAATACAGATGTAGAGGCTCACAGCCATCCATTGAACTGAGTACAGGGTCCCCAATGAAGGAGTTAGAGAAAGAACCAAAGGAGCCGAAGGATGTGTAGCCCCTTAGGAGGAACAATAATATGAACTAACTAGTACCCTCAGAGCTCCCAGGGACTCAACCACCAACCAAGGACTATACATGGTGGGACTGATTGTTCTGGCAGCATGTGTATAGTAGGGGATTGCAAAGTCGATCATCAATGGGAGGAGAGGCCCTTGGCCCTGTGAAGGTTCTGTGCCCCAGTGTAGGGGAATGCCAGGGCCAATAAGTGGGAGAGGGTGGGGTGGCAAGCAGGGGTATGGGGGGAGGCAACAGGGGTTTGTTCTTGTTGGTTTTTTGTTTGTTTGTTTGTTTTGGTTTGGTTTTGGTTTTGTTTTTTTGGGAGGAGAAACTGGGAAAGGAGAAATCATGTGACATGTAAATAAAGAAAATATCTAATAAAAAAAAGCAGAAAAAAAAGTGGGAAGAGGGTGGGTTGGTGAGCAGGGGAGGGGGGAGGGAATAGAGGCTTTTATTTATTTTTTTTTCCAGAGGGGAAGCCACCAGGAAAGGGGATATCATTTCAAATGTAAATAAAGAAAATATCTAATTAAAAAAAAAGAAGTGAGGTCAGGCTAAAAATATTAGGATTACTTTGTTGCCTATACATTCTAAATGTTGGACAACTTCCTGATTCAGAACTGAAGATAAAATATTCAATCTCATGAGCCTATGTAGGCTGCTTTACATTCAAATATCTATCTATCTATCTATCTATCTATATATATATATATATATATCATTGTTTCACATTCAAAGCCATATATACACCCTATGCATATAAAATATATAAATATGTATTATTATTAAGCTAGGGATTACTTTTATTTGCTTCTGTCACTAGTGAATTGTCATACAGGCTACTGTTCTCTATTTTAATAAACATCATTGAATATATATGTAACTCTTCCTAGTTCATACTTATTGCTTTTTCCATTTTTATATGTAAAAAGTTGTCAGTTATTAACCTGTACACTCAGGTGATCCACATTTTAACCTAGATACAATGGGTTTGTGTGGTTTCTTTATGTCAAAATACACTGTTTCTTTCCTAAATTAATAACTCATATTCTTAGTCCTCCAAACACAAAAAGCCTTCATTTTATATATACTTCTAATGTATTTAAGATTTTATTACATTATCTATTTTATTATTATCATTATTATTATTATTTATATTTATTACTATTTTTATGACATTATATATACATCTATCTATCTATTGGAAAGTATCTATAGCTATTTGCACATATATTGGGCATTGTCATAACCTCTATGAACTTCAATAATTATGTAGTTACATTATCATAAAAGTTTTAATAACTACTATTAAATTTTTCTGATTATAGGTTGTTCACTGTATGCAACAACTTGCTTACCACATTAGAATTCTACCACTTCAAAAGTCACTAAATATAGAGTTTATCTCATTTTTCTACAAGAAGATCAGTAACTTCCTATTTTGCTTAGTTGTAAGTTCTGAAAATAATTTAATACATTTATGCATTTATTTGTGTGAATATGTGTGTACTTTTATATATGTACTTTCACATCCTTATAAAAAGACTTGTGTATCTCACAGTGCATGTGTGTTTGTTTCAGAACAACCTAGAGCATCAGTCATTGTCTCCTACATGGTTTGATATCAGGATCTTGTACCTTTATGTTCATTTTTGCCTATGCATGATGGGCTGTCACATGTGCTTCTGCAGATCCTTATACTCCCTTCATATCTTATCATAAGGACACTATGATTAGAGATAATCACTACCATACCTGGCTTGATTTGTGAGGATTTGACCTCAGGTCTTGTTCTGGCAAACACTTTGGTGACTTAGCTATCTCATGCATCCCCTATATTGATTTTATATGTTATAAAGTTTATATCTGGGTTCATTTCTTTGCCTATTGGAAACCAAATATTTCAGCATGATTTGCTCAACAGACTATCCATTATTTATTGAACCCTCTTTACCACTAATTAAGGAAATTAATGAGGTCTGAAGACTATTTATCTAGACTCTATACTTTGTTCCATTATTTTAGGTGTTTAGTCTTTTAATAGTATGACATCTTAATTATGGGAGCCTCATTGAAAATTTGGTGTTACCAATCATACAAATCAGTTTTTAATGAGTTTATGTATTTGCTTTAAAAAGTTATTTAGTTGAAAGTGGAATGAGACCTACCATTTATTTTACTCTGCATTCTGATAACAGATGTTATATGATCAGCTATTTCATGTTCCTGTCACCAATTTCATATGATGCTCTGGACCAAAGGAAGTCCCTAACCCTCTAAGAACTCCAATTTGCTTTACTTTACTTTTTTTTTTTTTGTTACATCCTTAACTAACTTCTTTTAACTGTGACCTAAACATACATTTATGTAGAACTTGATTTGTAAACATCCTGAAGATTCACTTAAATAGTCCATTATCCATTGAGGAGAGGGACCCTAGTAATATAGAAGTAGGTTTCATTTTCTTTGTCACTTGAGTCATTGCGTGCCTTCTCCTATTTTTATTTTAACTTGACTTTTTTTTTATAAGAATTCTCTGTAGAGCTCAGGCTCACCTGGAACTCACAATTCCCTTGTCTATCTTCTGATACTCTGATTTCAGCTGTGAAACACTACATCTTACCCATCTTCACTTTTTATATCCTTCATAAAAAACTTCTGCAATGTTCTAATAAATGTCACCAGTGTTCCCGCTGTGGTATCATTCCCTTCTATCCTTTGGTACTTCTTCTAAACTGCATGCTTTCCTCCCAGCCTCAGCCTTTCCGAATAGTGACTCAGACTCAAAATGTATTTACAAATGCCTAGGCTCTGTAGCTAGGCTCATTCCCTGACTAGATAGTAATTTAAAATAACTCCTTTATACTAATCTGTATTCTGCTACATGGCTGACTACCTCTGAGCAGGTACCATGAGTTTGTCCTTGTCACATCTTCCCAGGGGACTCTACCCACACCTCGATCTATCTCAGAACTCTTTTTGCCTACCGGATGGTCCACCTTGTACTATACCCTTTACTATAGGCCATAGGTTTTATTAATTGGCAGGTGCTGCATCTATAAATTATATAAGGTATTCTCTCTACATACATTTACTACATCATCCTTCCTGATGTTCCCCAAGCCCAGCCATACTGCTTCATTTCCCACTGACTTTGTTCCTTCTGTCACAGCATTGGTTTGCTGGGTACACTCTCGAGGGCTCTGTGTACATTTTCCCATAGTTTCTCTGCCAATCTTTTGCTTCCCCTTATCTCTCATGTTCTCCATAGCACTAGCCATTTTTTGTCACAGCACAAATTCTATGTCCTTTATACTGATTGTTTTCTCTCTTCCCCCAACACATCTGTATTCATATACACAGCACATACACCATTATGGTATGTGGGCTATTGCACAGCAGGTATAGTGAGCATATCTGCCATACAGCAGAAATCAAGCTGGTCACTGATAACTATACTGAAAAACTCATTATTTAACAAGGAAATATAACATGCTTATAATGTGTCTGCCTGAACCACACTTTCACCTTTGTTTATTTTAAGGGTTTATTTTTATTTTAGAAAGTATTTTGTGTATGTCTATGTTTAGGTATGTACATGTGTGCAATTGCCTGCCCAGCAGAGATGAGGCCATCTGATTCTGTGCAGCTATAGTTACAATGAGTTATAAGCCACTTAAACTCAGGTGCTATGGAAAAGCATTATGTACTTTTAACCACTGAATCATCTGTTCAGACACATCTATCTTTGTTAAAAGAACACCAGTTCCCAAGCTAACATTTTTTTATATCCAGAAATAAGTATCATAGCCCATGGAAACTTTTCCATGCAAAAAGACAAAAACCTCCCTCATATGTTAAGGAAAGAAGAGAAAGTGCAGACATTGTTACATGTGAGGGCAGCTGTGACTGTGGCCAAGTACGCTGCCAAAACATAGGAGAAAGCAATGTGCAAAGATTTCAGCATCCAAAATTTAAGATATCTTTATAGAGAGACAATTCTCTAACATAGGAACACATTGGATCTGGCCTTGACAATGCATGACTGAAAACAAAAGAAGGCACAGGCTCTGTCTGAAGAACTGGAGATTCTGAAATATCACAAGAGTAAGAATGTTAAGGTAGAGGCTGAACTTTTAATTCACTGAGATTTTTAATTTCAAGTATTCAGGTGATACAGGGCTTTCCAACTCTCCCTCCTCGGTAATTGCAATCAACTTCTTACCTTGGAGTGCTTGACAAAGTTAAAACAAAGAATTTTTATAGAAGAAAGGACAAGCAATCAAAGATGAAGAATGTCTGCTCAGAAACAAAAGAGGCTTCCAATGCATCCCTTTCAGAATTTAACAAAAGAGAACAATCTGCAGAGATCCATGTAAATACAGATTCACGCCTACAAGCTCAGCTTATGGCAGGGAATAGAGTCTGTGACTGATGAAGCACAGGCTCCTACAGAAGTTTGCCAGCCTTCTAGAGTGGGCTCACCCCTAAAGGAAAAGCTATTCTCAACAGGAAGCAGAAGCAAAACCCTTTTCTTGCTCAAAGCCAACCTTCTCCGTACATCGATGCACACATTGCAACATACTTTGAATTCATTAGACTTGATATTTTATATATACATATTTAATATTGTATGCATTTGTATTCCTACCTATCATTTTAGTGACAAGGAAACTCTGATACTACCAGCAACATTTTGTTTTGAATTTTCTGCAGAAGTTAGTTTAAATTTTTACATATGTATTCTTCTCTCATACAATATCTCTCAACTATAGCTTCCTCTCCCTCCATTCCTCCCAGTTTCTCCTCATCAACCTTCTTCCTCAGATCCTTTCCTGCTCAGTTTCCCTTCAGGAAAGAGCAAGGCCTCTTAGGGATATCCACTGAACACTGCATAACAAGTTACAGTAAGAATAGACACAAATCTTCATAGCAAGGTTGTAGAAATCAACCCAGCAAGAGGAAAAGGGTCCCAAGAATAGAGAAAATAGTCAGAGACCCCCCTTTTCACCCCCCATTAGGAGTTCTGCAAGAATACAAAGTTGCACAAACAAAACGTATATGCAGAGGACATAGCTCAGACGAATGTAGGCTCCTAAATAAAATACGTTTTATGAAAGACTGAAGAAATGACGACTCTTCAGCTATGACCACTGTCTGTTTTACCAGAGGACCTAGGTCTTATTCCTATTACCCACGTGACAGCCTACAACCACTGTCTGCAACTTCATTTCCAGGAGAGCCAACATCCACTCCTATCCTTCACAAGCACAAGCATGTATGTGATCTTTACATAAACACACATGCAGACGATTTAATCAAATCATATAAAAATAAATAAATCTTTAAAAATATATAAAAAGTAGGCCTGTCCCCAGGGTATACAGACACTTACTTCAGATCTGCTTGAGGTTTAGATTATTAATTTATAGTTAAATTAAATTAAAACTATATATGTCATTAAAACAACCTTGCTTATTCCCTAAGCATTAACAAATACTACATGTTTAACCTCTAGCTAGCATCCAGCAGAGATGCAGCAGTCTAGAGACGATGACATGTCTAGTAGCACAATATTGGATGCCATCGAAAGCTCTCTGTAGAAAGCACAATTTGTCAAAATTTGCTGCTACTCTCTAGCTAGGTTTTGGCAAACTTGTAAATGGAAAGCAGGCATTTTCTATAAGACAAGCTGACACTCAAGGAGACAGTTTTGAACCCTTTGTAAACTGAAGTCATTACATTCATTTTGGATGCCTGCCTCCATTTCATGATAGAGAAGCCACAAGAAAGCAGAAAAACCGTGTATTAGAGAGGGTTCCTGTGACAAATACAAAGGGACTTGTGATTGTAGCTTCTTGAATCTGCCATTAGTCTTCTCAATAATTCTATGCCAACCTCTTCCTGAGAAAACATCATTTTTTTTTTACACTGTGCTGGAACCTAATGAAGCTTAATGGAATGATGATTTTAAGGGGGACATTTTTAAAACTTCAACCTAGATATAATTAAAAGTTAAAAGATGCTGTTTAGAGTTTATGCAACACTGTTTAAAAATGAATACCCTGTCCTTGCTCTCAGGCTTATAAAACACCTGATGTTTCAATTGAGTAAAACTGTGACTATTGTTGTATCTATGTCAATTAAACATAATGAAGGAGAAAAGGATTTAATGCATCTCTATTTCAACAGCACTCATGACCAATAATTATTATGAAAAGTGTGTTTCTCTCCTAAGCAATAATGACCACTTAGATGTTATTCAAATACGCTACTAAACCTATTAACATGATACTTTCTCAGATAGTTTCAAAAGCTTTGGGCACTATTCAAATATATGTATCAAAGTTATTTTTTTTGGGGGGGAGAAGGGGTGCTGACTTCTTTTATGCTAGATTCTGAAGTAGGAGAATACCAGCAAACTAACCAATAACATACAGCTCTGGAAAATCTCTCATGAGACTTTTTTTAATTAGTAAGTTCAGAATACATCCAAGGCCACCATTGTATCATGTGTTTCACTGTTAGAAATATAGGTTGCATTCCCTTTAAATGCTCCCTATTTTATCATAAGTATATGCTATACTTACCCAATTATACTTTATATGTAAATATATATTTTTATTTATTGTTACATTCACAAAATACAGTTTAAGAGAAATTTCCTGTAGCAAATATTAGCCTTGATCTTACTAGAAAGTAGAGGGTGGTTTTTGATTTCTGAGCCTCTAGTTTCCTCCTCTTTAGTGGTGGGATTATAAATATGCTATGTCATGCTCAGTGTATGTGGTGTGAGGGGTTGAACCCAAGCTTAATGTTTGCCAGGCAAGCAGTCTGCTAACTGAGTTGATTCCACGCTCTTGTAATATCCTCTTGTAAAACAATAAAAACATAAAAAGCAACAATTAAAATTTTTGTATGCTTGTGTCACCAAACTTCCCTGTTATCAATCAATTTAATTTATTATTGATTCTAATTATAAGTAGGGATGTTTGAAAATTAAAAATTTATAAACAAAGTTACAAAATACAATTTAAAATGAGTTGCTTTGAAACTTACCCAATTCAGTATTTTCTTATTAGTGCAAAACCTAATCCATTCATCCATGGAATTACAATTAGTTCAAAGAAGGTATAATGTAGAAGAAGAATGTGCATGCTGAACAGGAAGATTATTTTCCACTTGAAGTTAGTCTCTGGTCTTACTTGAGCCAACCTTTTCCTAATTTAGTAAGAGAAATGTTGTTGAAGCCTGCTCACCTACATGTTAATAAAACATTTCGTTTTCTTCCTTTTGTTCTTTTGAAAGTACAAGTATTTTATAGTTGTTATTGAAAATAATTTTCCATACAATATAATCTGATTATCCCCCCACCAACTCCTCACAATTCTCCCCATTGCCCCCACTTAGCCAACTCCAAGCTTTCTTTATCTATCTCTTTAGAAAACAAATACTCAAAACCACTAGAATTAATAAAATATCATAGTAAGAGAAAGTAAAAGGATGAGAAACATACACATATGTAAAATCCACAAAAAAAACAAAATCAAAATTCCTAATACTTGAGCAGAAGACCGGTAGGTTAAGAAAATGTCCAAACAAAGCAAAATAAATACCTGTGAGTCTGTTTTTTGTTGGCCAACTATTGCTGGGCAGGAGGTATACCTTTATATTTAATTTTACCCAAAGAGACTCCATTGTAGAAAACTAATTTTTTTTTTGTAGTTGGTTGTCCACTAGATATACCCTCTGAATTTGGGATGGGAGCTTGTGTTTACTTCCTGTCTCCCTGTCTCAGTGCTGAGACCCATCTGGCTTAGATATTTGACCGCCAGGGCTAGTGGATGCTGCTCCAGTCATTAAGTTTCTATGTATGTGAATCCAATCTTTGAGTAAGACATTGATTTCTTTGTGTCTTTTCTACCTTCTAGCTCTTATAATCTTTTTGCTTCCTCTTCCATGGACATTATGAACCTTGAGAAGAGGGATTTGAAGGAGACATCACATTTAGGACTGAATATTCCAAGATCTCTAAACTCATTTTCTAAATACACCAATTCAAAATTAATAGAAAAAAAAGTGATTGCCTGCACATTTTCTTAGAGATAATTGTGTAAGAAATATGTATTGTGCTGATGTAGTCAGGATTTAACTATAGTCTAAGTGACTGACATAAACCAGGTAACCTCAAATGTATGACGTCAAAAAGTTCACACTAGATGATGTAAATGAATAAATAAATTATCAATTTAAAATACAATGATTGATTATATTAAAGAGAATATAAGGTAGGAGTTGAAATGAACTATATCTAATACCAATAGAGCCCTGGATCTTCCGGCTGAGAATAGAGCATTTTTCCTGAAATACAAAGTATGGAGGTAAGTAGAAAAACATGTAGAAAATTATACATGTGCCAAAGGACAGTTTAGAAAAGCAACAACAACAAAATCAAACCAACAATGACAACAAAAAGTACAAAATCAGAGAAAGGAATAGGCCATATGAGAGATGAAGGGCATTTGTAAGACAGTAAAGATTATGGGTGAGAAAACTGGAAAACACTGACAAGAACAAAATCAAGTCATTAGAAAAAGTAGAATCCTGGAGTTAACATTTTATTCTAGGTGTGAAAGTGATACAGGGAATAATGCATAGAATGAACAAGGAGTAAACATTGAAGCAATTAGGCTTAAGCCATACTATATCCATAATCATCATGAATTTAGTGTGTATTGATATCAGCTAAAGTAAAGAGTTAGCCAAATGTGGGGAAAAGGCAAACTACATCTATATTCACAGTCCCATATTAATGGGGACTGGATTCTTTTTCTTTTTAATTAGATATTTTCTTTATTTACATGTAAATTTTCCCTTTCCCAGGTTCCCCTCCAAAAAACAAACAAACAAACAAAAACAACAAGAACAAACTCCTTTTGCCTCCCCCCTCCCCATGCCTGCCACCCCACCCTCTCTCACTTATTGGCCCTGGCATTCCCCTACACTGGGGCACAGAACCTTCACAAGGCCGAGGTCCTCTCCTCCTATTGATGATCGAATTTGCAATCCTGACTGGATTCTAAAGCCAACATATAGTTTCCTGAAACTAAAGACTATAGCACTGCTTGTATTTAAGGTTTTGCCTTCTTCATACATACTAAGATGATGTTTAATTAACAAATTAGTTGCAGTAAGAGATTAATAATAGTCACTAAAGCTTGAGCATTTATATTAGATTTTGTGATAAATATTAAAATTTTCAGTCTCCATCTCTGTTTCTGCCTAAGTCTTCCTCTCTTCTCCCCCACACCACTCTCTTTCTTTTTTGGCTCATGTTGTACACCCATTGTCCTTCATCTTTTCCTGATGAGAGATGCTTCAGTGCCTGTGAGGTTGGATACTATAAAGTAAAGGATATAACCCTTGCATCAGAGCTGCTATGCAGTTTCACAAAACATAGCCCCATGGTACCTATCTGTTAACCTACATAGATACTGTGACCAACTGTCATATACTATACACTGAGTGTATCTTTTTAACAAAGCCATGATTCAATTCCTAGGTCCGATGAGGCACATTGGTGTGGGAATTCAGCATCTTCTTCAGAGTGGAGAATGATTTAAAACTCATGAATGGTTCATTTTTAAAAATTTCCATTTAATATTTTGCTCCATGGTAGACTACTCTCAAGTAAAATTGCAGAAAGCAATCCCAGACTAGAGAGGCTACTGGACTGTTTAATAGAAGTTTAGTTAAGATTTAACAAATGGGTAAATTGAAAACAAAAGACTAGAAAATTATAGATCCTGTGTGCAACATTGAGTAAACAAAAATAGAGATGACTATTTCAGTATCACCTGGGATGTACATATAAACAAGAAAAAATATTTAAAGTCAAAGAACTATATTATTTAGGAAGACAACATTCAAAATGTGCATGATCAACAGAAAAGAATTTCAAGACACATGGAACAAATGTTGATATAGTTAAAAAGAGAAAGAAAAAGAAAAAGAAAAATGAAAACCAAAGATTACACCTTTCCACTTCACATAGTCCTCTTCTCTGAAAAGCTTCTAACTTTAGGATAAATTTTATTTTAAATATTTCAAAATTTTAAGCAGTATACTCAAAAAGTCTACTTGATATTTTTAGAACATTCTATTTAACATCAGAATACAGATATCCAGATTTCATGGAATATTTACCAAGCTGGACTTTATTGTAGGCATAAAACAAATGCAAACATGAAAATAATTAAAAAGCATTCTATATGATTTCATTTTTAAAAGGCATGAACTAGCAACCATAACAAAACTGGGAGATATCTAAATCCATGAAAATTGCGACCAGTTGTTAATGATGTGTGAGCTGATGAAAATTCCCAAGGAAAACATAGAATACTATGAAAATAAAAGTAGAACAAATGAAAATACATGTAGTGCAAAAAGTCAACATGAAGATGCAATGTGGTACTGAGGGGCTCAGGGTAAATACTTCTAATCAGGAAGGCTCCCACCTTAACATTGAAAAGATGGTCTATGATATTTATCATCTTTGTTCATGTAAACAAAGTGGAGCTCTGAACACAGTAAAGATCCAAACAGATTTCAAAGGAAGTGAAAACAGTAAACTGATTGATAGAAATTAGTGACACAGTTACTAGTCAAAAAAATGAAAATACTAAAATTGATGTCTGCTGGCCTGAGAAGGTATCAGCTGGTAAAGTGCTTTGCTGTGAGCTTCAAACAAATACCTTTAAAAAGCCCAGTACTATAGCATGCACTTGTAATTTCAGTGTTGTAAAATCTGAGATTAGTAGATCCCTAGGGCTTACTGGCAGTCAGCCTGGCCTACATAGCAAGTCCCATTCTACTATGATAACCCAGATTATAAAATAATGTGGGCGGCATCTCAGAAATAAAACCTGTGTTTGTCTTCTGGCCAAGCACTCACACAGTATGCACATACACACTCTCTCTCTCTCTCTCTCTCTCTCTCTCTCTCTCTCTCTCTCTCTCTCTCACACACACACACACACACACAAACTTGTATGTAGATAAAGAAAAAAAGTAAAAATTAGTCTATAATAAAATTGACAAAGATTGAATACAAGTGCGTGCAGCGACCTGTGTGATGAATCAGCAGAGCTGGGTGCGCATCCCGATGAATCAGCAGAGCTGGGTGCGCACCCCAACAGAAAGCTTGCGAGAGTCCTCATTATGCTTCTCTACTCAGGGGCTTATGAGAAATGGGCTGGGCTTTAAACACCCAATCGAGCAGAACATGGTCATGCATACATTTAATCCCACCATTCTGAATGCAGAGACAAGCACATCCCTGCCACTTTACATCCAGCCTGGCCCATATGCTAGTTTTTCTGTCAGCCAGTGATATATAGTGATACATTTCATCTTTTTAAGAAGTCAAGAAAGGTAAGTTAATCTGAATATTATTACACCATTAGAAATTGAAATCATTACTTAAGAGTTAACAAAAAAAAATGTCATGGAATCTTATGACTTCAATGGAGTATTTTATTAATTGTTTAGAAAACTATAAGTATTATTACATAATTCTTCCTAGAGTCAAATAAAATAAGTCCAAAAATTTTAAATGAGAACAGTATAACCATTATCCCCAAACTAGAAAGTTTACAGCTTATACACCAAAAATGTAGCTGTTAGAATACTTATAAACCATACCTATTGTGACATAAAAATATCAGCAAAATACAGCTGTATTGTATGGAAGATATATTAAAACTGATTTAACCGCCACATGATATATACATTTATTCAAATATTACATGGGACTTGATAGTATCTACAAAGTTTATACTTTAGAAAATTATTAAAAATACTTTTTACCTGGAAAAAAAATACCAGATTAGCTCATGTCTCACTTACTTAATGTTGAATTCCTTCAAAGAAATGAAACACTTGAAATATTAGGTTCACAAAATATACATAGTCTCCATATAATTGTATTTAAAGGTCATTAATGAAGGATTTGATCCAAAATGCCTTCAGATATATGTCTATTAATACTCAAGTCTCTGATATACAGTGGCATTGTATTTTCACATGGTCAACAAAAATTCTGCAATATCTTTTAAATCATTTCAGAGTAGTTATAATTTTTAACACAATAGACTTACTATTAAACACTTGATGTACATCTTTTAAAAGTGGCAGGTGATTCTAAAACTTTTTCATTTGGTTGAATTTGTAGATGAATAACACAGATCTAAAAGACCAGCTGTATTGAAAATTTAAAAATGCTGTTGAGAAAACTTGGAATCCAATTTTTTAAAGTATAGTGTCTTCATAGAAGTATGTCACAGTAAGAAGTCATTTCTCTTCAAGTTGATATGTAGGTGGAATGGCATTCCTATGAAAATCTCAACAAGTTGTATCTTTTTCATTAAGAGTTTGATAACCACATTCACATATTCATGGAGAAAGGACATGTTCTATATTACCTCAAACAATTTTGTTGAGGAAAAATTATTTGTAAGGAATTTCTGTTATGTTCAGAGATCCTAAAGAGACAACTGCATTATTTAGCAATCATAAGCATCCATGATGACCATGGAACAACATAGTGAATATAGAAGAGTTATAGGTGTGCTCACTGACTTTTCCCTAGAGCACAAACTCTGCTTAAGAAAGAAACAGCAGTTCTAACAGATACTGCTGAAGCAATCATGTGCTCACACAAAAGGAGAACAGGACAATATGTTAGACTCCATTCATACATCAAGGAAAAAAGAACACCAGAGTTAGTGGGGAAGCTTGGCCGGTAAAAGCAAAGGAGCCAGTCCTGATGACCTGCCTTGGTTTCTGGCACCTACATGGTGGAAGGAGAGGACTAACTCTTCAGAGTTGTTCTGTGCCTTTCATAGTTACATCACAGCATTTCTTATTACCATGTCCACTTGTAAAAATAAATAAATGCAGTAAAATTTAATTTTCAAAATGTGAACATGAGTCTTTAACTTAAAGGAACAATATAAAATTTGAAAAACTTCTATTCTGTTTTTTGGTACAGAGATTAGACAAACCCTTATTAAACCTTAAAGCAAAATCAGTTTATAATTTAAAAACTTCATTAGTTGAAAGCCTATAAATTGTAAGCTGTGTAAAAGGACAACTTGCAGGCTTAGCTGTTCATGGAATCCCAGTGCTATGAAGGTTGTAGCTGGGAGTCTCAAGGGGAAATTGGACAGCTAGATTAGCACAATCAATAATCTTTAACTCAGCGATATCCTGTAGTTAGTGACCATGGTGGAGAGCAAAAGAAAAACACTTGATGGCACTCATGGGGTTGTACATGTACAAATGAGTACTTATTTTGACTCACATGGGCACATGTAACATATAAACATGCGAACAACACAAAATATTATCAACAATAGGATTCCATGTACATACCTCTGCACAAGCAATATGTAAACATGCACAAAAACAAATAAAAATGGATGCATGAATATTCCTTAGGAGAAAGAAAATATATCCTGACCTGTTTCCATTAAAATTACAATTATGATACCATATCAGCTTTCTGGGGTATTAGATTTAGTAGAAAATAATCAGTCTTCACTCATCTGTTACAACTAAAAATATACTTGAAACTATCCCAGTATAAGAAATCATCTCAAAATATGTCATACAGTATAAAAGTCATGATATAATTTTTAACTAAATCCTACTGGCACATATTTTAAATTATATACAGACACACAATTCTAGGTAAGTTGAAGTGACCATGTAAAAGTTGAAAGCAATTTAAACAATATGAAAAATAATTTTCATTAAACAATACCAATGAAAGAATATGAAGAAATAGATCTATACAAATTTATAAATTATAAAAAATTATCAATCAGTATATTCTGATAGTCTGATTATGTTTTTCCTCATATCGTTCCTCCCAGATCCTCTCTATATCCCTATCCAACCAACTTGAAGCTCTTTCTTTTTTTCCCTTTCTCTTTCTCTCTCTCTCTCCTTTCTCTCTCTCTCTGAAATAAACAGTCAAACAAATAAAACCAAAAGAGAATAAAATTAAACAAAACAGCAAATTACAACATTCTACATTCAATATATTTTAGAATGAAATGGTTATATATTCATTGGTCTGGAAAAGTACTAATTGGCAGAGATATGTTTGTTTTTAAATAAACTTTTAGTTTGAATGTATTTGGCTTCATCTTACAGTTGACAGAAATATTTCTATCTACAGGAAACAAAAAGAGGTTTGGGGACTAGAAAGGTAAGGAAGAGGTTAATAGCATGCCTCTTTTGAAAGGTGTAAGTTCTGTGCCTGTTTACCTTGGGTGCAAACTCCACAGCCAATCCCACAACACCCAGAGGAAATCCCACTCTGAGGCACTGTAACACACCCAGGATCATAGAATGGCAGGATCCCAGGACCCCAGGAACATGGTAACACCAGGATCTCAGGATCACAGTAACCCAGAATCACAGGATCACAGAGACAGCTGGACTCTGAGGAATTTTGACACAACCAGGATCACAGGAAGGACAGGCCCCCTGTCAGATATAGCCAGGCCAGGTAGTACTAGAGAAAATTAGGTGGCAGGAGGCAAGCTTAAGAACATAAGCAATAGACACCAAGGCTACTTGGCATCACCAGAACCAAATTCTCCACCATAGTAAGTCCTAGATACACCATCACACCAGAAAAGCAAGATTTGAATCTCTAAACACTTCTCATGATGATGATAGAGGACTTTAAGAAAGACATAAATAACCCCCTTAAAGAAGTACAGGAGAACACAGGTAAACAGGTAGAAGCCCTTAAAGAGGAAGTACAAAAATCACTTAAAGAATTATAGGAAAACACAATAAAGCAGGTGAAGGAAATGAACAAAACCAACCAAGACCTAAAAATGAAAATAGAAACAATAAAGAAATCAGAAAGGGAGACAACCCTGGTGTTATAAAACCTAAGAAAGAGACCGGGAGTCATAGATGCAAGCATCACCAACAGAATACAAGAGATAGAAGAGAGAATCTTAGGGGCAAAAGATAACATTGATACACAGTCAAAGAAAATGCAGAATGCAAAATGCTTCTAACCTAAAACATCCAGGAAAGCTAGGACACAATGAGAAGACCAAACCTAAGGATAATAGGTATAGAAGAGAGCGAGGATTCCTAACTTAAAGGGCCAGTAAATATCTTTAACAAAATTCTAGAAGAAAACTTCCCTAACCTAAAGAAAGAGATGTCCATGAACATACAAGAAGCCTACAGAACTCAAAATAGACTGAACCAGGAAAAAAAAGTCCTCCTGTTATATAATAATCAAAACACCAAATGTACTAAACAAAGAAAGAATTGTAAAAGCAGTAAAGGAAAAGGTCAAGTAACATATAAAGGCAGACCTATCAAATTTGCACCAGACTTCTCACCAGAGACTATGAAAGACAGAAGATCCCAGGCAGATGTCACACAGACCCTAAGAGAACCCAAATATTAGCCCAGACTACTATACCTAGCAAAACTCTCAATTAGCATAGATGGAGAGAAAAAGATCTTCCACGGTAAAATTAAATTTACACAATATCTTTCCACAAATCCAGCCCAACGAAGGATAATAGTTGGAAAACACCAACACAAGGAGGGAAACTACACCCTAGAAAAAGCAAGAAAGTAATCTTTCAACAAACCCAAAAGAAGATAACCACATAAACATTATTCCACCTCTAACAATAAAAATAACAGGGAGAAACAATCTCTTTTCCTTAATATCTCTTAACATCAATGGACTCAATTCCCAAACAAAAAGATATAGATATGTAAACAGGACCCAACATTTTGTTGCATACAGGGAACCCACATCAGTGACAAAGACAGACACTACCTCAGAGTAAAAGGTTGGAAAACAATTTTTCCAAGCAAATGGTGTCAAGAAACAAGCTGGAGTAGCCATTCTAATATCAAATAAAATCCACTTTCAACCTAAAGTTATCAAAAAAAAAATAAGAAAGGACACTTCATACTGGTTAAAGGAAAATCTACCAAGATGAACTCTCAATTCTGAACATCTATGCTCCGAATGCAAGGGCACCCACATTCATAAAAGATAATTTACTAAAGTTCAGAGACCACACAATAATAGTGGGAGACTTCAATACCACACTCTCAGCAATGGACAGATCATGGAATCAGAAACTAAACAGAGACACAGTGAAACTAACAGAAGTTATGAACCAAATGGATCTAACAAATATTTATAGAACATTTCATCCCAAAGCAAAAGAATATAACTTCTTCTTAACACCCCATGGGACCTTCTCCCAAACTGAGCATATAATTGGTTACAAACCAGGCCTCAACAGATACAAGAAGATCAAAATAATTCCATGCATCCTATCAGATCACCATGGATTAAGGCTGATATTCAATAACAACAAAAAGAATGGAAAGCCCACATATACATGAAAGTTGAAAAATATTTTACTCAATGATAACTTAGTCAAGGAAGAAATAAGAAAGTAATTAAAGAATTTTTAGATTTTAATGAAAATGAAGGCACATCATACCCAAACTTATGAGACACAATGAAAGCAGTGTTAAGAGGAAAACTCAGCTCTAAGTGTCTCCAAAAGGAAACTAGCAGCTTTACAGAAAAACTGAAATCTATAGAACAAAAAGAAGCAAATATACCCAAGAGAAGTAGACAGCAGGAAATAATCAAACTCAGGGCTGAAATCTACCAAATAGAAACAAAAGGAACTATACAAAGAATCAACCAAACCAGGAGCTGGTTCTTTGAGAAGGTCAACAAGATAGATAAATCCTTAGCCAGACTAAGCAAAGGGAACAGATACAATATCCAAATTAACTAAATCAGAAATGAAAAGGGAGACATAACAGAAACCATGGAAATTCAAAAATCATCAGATCCTTCTACAAAAGCCTTTTTTTTTTCTGAGACAGAGTTTCTCTGTATAGCTCTGGCTGTCCTGGTCTGTAGACCAGGCTGGCCTCGAACTCAGAAATCCGCCTGCCTCTGCTTCCAAGTGCTGGGATTAAAGGCATGTGCCACCACCGCCCAGCTCTACAAAAGCTTATACTGAACAAATTGGAAAATCTGGATGAAATAGACAAATTTCTATACACATACCAGGTGCCAAAATTAAAACAGGATCAGATAAACCATCTAAACAGTCCCACAATCCCTATAGAAATAGAAGCAGACATTGATAGTCTCCAAACCAAAAATATCCCAGTACCAGATGGGTTTTGTGGAGAATTCTATCAGATCTTTAAAGAAGACCTAATACCAATACTCTTCAAATTATTTCACAAAATAGAAACAGAAGGAACACTACCAAATTTGTTCTATGGAGCCACAATTATGCTTATACCTAAACCATAGAAATACTCAACAAAGAAAAAGAACTTCAGATCAGTGTCCCTTTTGAATATCTATGCAAAAATACGTAACAAAATTCTCCCAAACCGAATCCAAGAACACATCAAAATGATCATCCATCATGCTCAAGTAGGCTTCATCCCAGGGATGCAGGGATGGTTCAATATACGGAAATCCATGAACCTAATCCACTACATAAACAAACTCAAATTAAAAAAAAACCACATGATCATTTATCTAAATGCTGAAAAAGCAATTGATGAAATCCAACACCCCTTCATGATAAAAGTCTTTGAAAGATCAGGAATTCAAGGCCCCAACCTTAACACAGTAAAAGCAATATACAGAAAACCCGTAGCCAACATCAAACTAAATGGAGAAAATCTTGAGGCAATCCCACTAAAATCTGGGACTATTCAAGGCTGCCCAGTCTCTCCCTATCTATTCAATATAATAATTGAAGTTCTAGATAGAGCAATTAGACAACAAATGGAGGTCAAAGGGATACAAATTGGAAAGGAAGAAGTCAAAATATCTATTTGCATATGATATGATCATATACTTAAGTGACCCCAAAAATTCCACCAGAAAACTTCTATGGCTGATAGACAACTTTAGCGAAGTGACTGGATATAAAATTAACTCAAATAAATCAGTAGCCTTTCTCTATTCAAAGGATAAACAGGCTGAGAAAGATATTAGGGAAACAACATCCTTCACAATAGTCACAAATATTATTACATACCTTGGTATGACTCTAACCACAGAAGTGAAAGGTCTGTATGACAAGAACTTCAAGTTTCTAAAGAAAGAAATCAAAGATTTCAGAAGGTGGAAAGATCTCCCATGCTCATGGATTGGCAGGATTAATATAGTAAAAATGCTACCTTGCAGAAAGCAATCTACAGATTCAATGTAATCCCATCCAAATTCCAAATCAATTCCTCATAGAGTTTGAAAGAGCAACTTACAAATTCATTTGGAACAACAAAAAACCCAGGATACTGAAAACTATTCTCAACAATAAAAGAACTTATGGGTGAATCAACATCCCTGACCTTAAGCTGTATTACAGAGCAATTGGGATTAAAAACTACATGGTATGGTACACTGACAGGCTTGAATATCAGTGGAATAGAATTGAGACCCAGAAACCCATACACATATGGTATCTTGATATTTTACAAAGTTGCTAAATTCATCCAGAAGACAGCGTTTTTAATCAATGGTGTTGTTTCAACTGGCAGTCAGCATGTAGAAAAATGGAAATTGACCTATTCTTGTATCCTTGTACAAAGTTCAAGTCCAAGTAGATCAAGAACCTCCACATAAAACCAGATAAGCCAAAATGTAGAGAGGAGAAAGTGGGGAAGAGTCTTGTAACACATAGGCACAGGGGAAATAACACCAATGCCTTACGCTCTAAGATCAAGAATCAACCAACGGGACCTCATAAAATTGCGAAGCTTCTGTAAGGCAAAGGACAAAACAGCAACCAACAGACTTGGGAAAGATCTTTACCAATTCTACATCTTATAGAGGGCTAATATCCAATATATACAAAGAACTCAAGAAGTTAGACTCCAGAGAATCAAAGAACCCCATTAAAAATGGGGTACAGAACTAAACAAAGAGTTTTCAACTGAGGAATATGGAATGGCTGAGAAGCACCTTAATTAATAGTCAACATCCTTAGTCAACAAGGAAATACATACCAAAACATCTCTGAGATTCCACCTCACCCCAGTCAAAATGCCTAAATTAAAAACTCAGGTGACAGCAGATGCTGGCAAGGATATGCAGAAAGAGGAATACTCCTCTATTGCTTTTGGGATTGTAAGCTGGTGCAACTACTCTGGAAATCATTTTGTCAGTTCCTCAAAAAATTGGAATCCCAGCTTATGCTCCAACATGTAATAAGGACACGTGCTCTACTATGTTCATAGTAGCCTTATTTATAAAAGCCAGAAGCTGGAAAGAACACAGATATCCTCCCACAGAGTAGTGGGTACATAAAATGTGGTACATTTACACAATGGTATACTATTCAGCTATTAAAAACAATGAATTTATGAAATTCTTAGGGAAATGGATGGATCTGGAGAATATCATCCTGAGTGAAGTAACTCAATCACAAAAGAACACAAATGATATGTACTTACTGATAAGTGGATAACAGCCCAAAACATCCAAATACTCAAAATGCAACACACAGACCACATGAAGCTAGGAAGACCAAAATGTTTTTGTTTTGGTCCTTCTTAGAAGGGAAACAAAATACTCAGAGGAGCAAATATGGGAATAAAGTGTAGAACAGATACTGAAGGAAAGTCCATCTAGAGATTGTCCCACCTGGGCATTCATCTAAACCTAGTTACCAAACCTAGACAGTATTGTTGATGCCAAGAAGTGCATGCTGATAGGAGCCTGATATAGTTGTCCCATGAGAGGTCCTGCCAGAGCCTTACAAATGCAGAGGCAGATATTTGCAGGCAACTATTGGACTTGTGCAGATTCTCTAACAGAGGAGTTAGAGAAAGGACTGAAGGAGTTGAAGGGGTTTGCACCTCCATAAGAAGAACAACAAGATCAACAAAGTAGACCCCCCCACCAGAGCTCTCAGGGACTAAACCATCAATCAAAGAGTACACATGGCTCCAGCTGCATATGTAGCAGATAATGGCCTTGTCAGGCATCAATGGGAAGTGAGGTCCTTGGTCCTATGAAGGCTTGATAGATGCCCGAGTGTAGCAGAACTGAGGTGGGGATGTGGGAGTTGGTGAGTGATTGGAACAACACACTCATAGAAGCAGTGAGAGGGAGGGTGGGATAGGGGTTTTCAGGAGGGGGGAAACTGGGAAAGGAGATAACATTTGAAATGTAAATAAAGAAAATATCCAACAAAATAAAAATAAAAAAGAAAGATATGATACCTTCCCAGTTTCTACTTCTGATGGCACCCAACTGCTTCTAGCTCCAGCTCTGTAGTCCCTTATGTCCTCTTCTAGTGTCCACAATTAATATCCTTAGATGCACATAACTACACACAGATATACCTATGTACATTACTAAAAATAAAATTAATCTTTAAAAGATTAATGTGTTATCTATATAATTTTAAATTTCATAGATTGAGATTTAAATTTAATTGGAATAAATATCCATTTAAAGTCATCTTTTTGTAATTATTGTTCTATAGTCATCTATATATTTTAAGAATAATTCATTACATTTACACAGTTATCTATGTTTTTTGAAAAGCTAATTTTGTAAACTTATATGAAATTTGTTTTTGATTTTTAAACATTATTTATTCTTTCATAAGATATATCACTACTGCAGTTTTTCCTCATTCCAGTTTTCCCATTCTGCTCCCCCCTTCCCTTTTTGCCAAATACAATGATCCTCCATTTTCCTTCAGAAAACATCCCACCTCCCAGGAATATCAACTAAACACGGCAAAACAGGATGCAATACTACTAGGAAGAAACCCCCATGAAGGCTAGACAAGGAAATTCAACAGTAGGAAAAGTGTCCGAAGAGCAGGCAAAAGAGTCAGAAAAAAAAATTGAGTCCCTCTAAAACCTCAAGCTAAACAACCACACCATATAGGCCGAAGACATAGTCCAAACCCATGCAGACATTGTGATTGCCAATTCAGTCTCTGTGAGCCTCTATGAGACTTGCTTAGTTGATTCTGTAGGATGTGTTCTTTGGGTATCTTGAACTGTCTGGATCCTAGGAGCCTTACTCCTCCACTTCTGGAGGAATCCCTGAACTTAATTAATGTTTGCCTTGGATCTTTGCATCTGCTCCCATAAGCTACAAGAGAAAAACCTATCTGATGAGGATCAGGCTCTGCACCAATTGATGAGTATAGGAGAATAACAATAGGAATTGTTGATTTTTGTTTTCTGGAGGGGGAGCAGTTGTGTTTGATTCTATGCTATGTCTCTAGGCTATCCAGCCTCCAGTTCTTGGCCATCCAAGCAGTGTAAGTCATGGGCTCCCAAAAGTTAGATCAGACTTTGCTTGGCCTCTTTCACCAGTTATGAGCCCCCCATTACCTCAGCATATCTTTCAGGCAGAACAGGTTGTGTAGGTGAAAAGTTTTGTGACTCTGTTGGTATCATGGTCCCAACAATAAAAGCCTTGACTGGTTACAGAAGGCAGCCTATAGTCTGTTACTTGGAGGTTTCACTAGAGTCACCTTCAAACATTCTAGGAAGTTTCCACTGCAATAAATATCCACATTGCCCCCAAAATTCACCGCTATTCTAGTCATATTTTCCCGTACTCTTTTCCTCCGTTCCTCCCTTCTCCACCTGATCCCTCCTATTCCTATCTCCATCTGCCCTCGCTCCACCATAAAACAGACTTTATTTTTCCTTCCGTGGAGAACCATGTGTTCCCCCTAGTGTCCTCTTAGGGGCTTCACCTCTCTTGGTTTATGGATTGCAGTTCTATTACCATTTACCTAACAGCTAATATTCACTAATAACTGTACATAACATGTTGTTCTTTCTGTGTCTGGGTTTCTGGGATGCTTCACTCAGGGTAATTTATTTTCTATTTGTCTGCAAATTTCCTGATTTTTTTTTAAACAACTGAGTAATACTCCATTATGAGAACAAATGTACTACATTTTCTTTATCCATTATTGTGTTGAGGAACATTTAGGCTGTTTCCAGTTTCTTGCTATTATGGATGAAGCTGCTTTGAACATAGCTGAGTAAGTGTATTTGGGGTAGGTTGAAGTGGGTCTTGCTATATGGTCCAGAGTGATGTAGCTAGGTTTTAAGTTATATTGAACCTAATTTTCTGAGGAACCTCCATATTGACTTCCATAGTCTCTCCTCAAGTCTTCACTGCCACCAGCAATGGAGGAGCATTCTCCTTATTCCACATCCTTGCTAGCCTGAGCTGTCACTTATGTCTTCACCATTCAGACAGTGTAAGATGGAATGTCAAAATAGTTTTCATTTGCATTTCCCTGATGGCTAAGAATGTTGCACATTTCTTTAAGTGTTTCTTGGCCATTAAGATTCCTCAATTTAGATTTGTACCCCATTTTTAATTGGATTGTTTGATTTTTTTGATATCTAGTTTCTTGAATTCTTTATATGTTTTGGATAGTAGCTCTATACTGGATGTAGAGTTAGGGAAATTCTTTTAGTATTGTATCGATGTCTGTTTTGACCTGTTGGTAGTGCCTTTTGCCTTACAGGTAATTTCCAGTTTCATAGATCAAAACTTTCATGGATCATTTCTATAGTCCATTAACTCACTTGAAATTTTAAAGTGTTTTTGAAGAAATGGTTTAGTTCATTTATTTATACTTTATCTATTTTTCTAAATCTAAGTATACGTGTGGGGGTTTGGCTGAACATATGGAAAATGAGTTGGGTGATGAGAAAAACCAGCAGAGGAGATAAGAGTCTCCTGGTGCTGAAGTTACAGGCAGTTGTGGTTTGACCGACTTGGTTCTGATAGCCAAACTGAAGTCCTTTGGAGAAGCAGTGAACGTGCTTCATTGATGAGCCACTCTTCCAGCACTATCATTAATAGATCACTCCATCAACGTTGTTAAAGTACATGAAAGTTTCTTCCTGTCTTTTCTTTCCCCATCTACCTTTAGTTTGTCCTTTATAAATGCTCTGGAACATGATTTCTCTCTAGATCGCCCTTTCTGAGGCTGGAGAGATGCCTCAATCGTTACAAGCACAGGCTGACTTGCTGGAGACTCTGGGTTTGATTCCTTGCATTCATATGATAGCTCTAAACTATCTTCAATTCCAGTTCAGATCATTCACTCCTCTTCTGACCTGTACTCACATAGTGCTCAGACATACACATGGGCAAAATACTCGAACACATAATGATAAAAATTAAAAAAAAATATTAAATCATTCTCTAATTGTTTATGCTATGAGTGCACTTTAAAAACATCCGTGCTTTTATAATTTTCTCTTTCATTAATTTGTACCCATATTTAAAGTATAAATTAAGCTGTATGGTATATTTATAGCCTTAAGAATGTACTGTAAACATTTCACAAATAGTCCATACCTTTTCACCAGAAGGAATTTCATATCATAAGCTCTGATACCATTCATACTGAGATTCTAGTGCCAGCAAGATGTCACCACTGTTCTCAGTGTTCACCAAAGAGAACTTCCATTTACATGCCCTTCAATAGGTAGAGAGGCATCAAATGTTCACAGACCAGCTTTATAATTTCTCAGATTACCTTAGTAGAGATATTAGATATCAAAGATTTCTTGAAGATATTATATCATTGTTTATGACATGATAATAATATGATATTGTATCATTATATTATTGCTTTTATCTCATTAAATGTTCAAAATGTGTATATGTGTGGGTTTTGGGTGTTTATGTGTATTTTTACTGAACTGTTTGAATGTAGCTATTTCAAGAACCTTGTGTGTGAGACTCTGAATACCTTCTCTCTTTATCACAGCTTGCCCATCTAAACACAGAGGGGCTTCCTGAGAGAACATTATGGATTCAAAGACAGAAACCCTAAGAAGAGAACTGACACATAGAGTATATAAACTTTATGGGGTACCTTGCAAGAATCCTGAAATTAGACAAGGATCCAAGTCTGAAGACGCTGTTACTGGATGCAGGCAGCTGGAGGACTGATCTGTGTTTCTCATACATTATCATTTCAGTGTGACTAATCCACTTCTTAGTGATGTAGATACTTGTTTTTGATGAATAAAATATTTCTTTTCCAGGCTTACTTTCTAATACGTATAGCACAGCTCAGGATGGCTATCACTAAAGTACATCAAACACCATTACATCATAGGTAATACACCTTTATTTATTTTGTACTTACTAGTCTCAACCAGTACCAGAACGCATCAATTTTGATATAATATGTACACAGCACTGAGAAATACATACTTCACACCATGTGTGAACAACAAATATGAATTGAAAGATTATGAGATTATTTTTGTCATTCCACAGATTTTCAGGATATGATATATATAATTCCTATCTACTGAAATTGCACAGATTTTTAAACAAGCCCTATACTTAACAAAGCATTTATTTCTAATCTTTTTCTGTTTCCCTAATTGACATGTCTTACAGTTAAATATTCTATCCTATGTTGTAAATGTTATACTAAATTAATTTTTCCTACATGCAATTACTTACTACAAAAGTTGTAAGTGGTAAAAATGATCCTCTGACAAATTGTTTAGTGATCAATCTCTACATATTCTATAATTTGGAATGGTTTAAACAGGACTGTTGTGCAATATCTATGTCAGTAGAGAAATCCAATCCTGCCAGCTTCTACAAACTGAAGCTAGCCATGAGTGTTATGAAGCAGAGATCTTAGAAGAAGATGTGCTTTCCACTGGACTTCTGCAAGGCTGAGTAGCTGAACAGAACTTAACAGTTGTGGAAAGGTTGGAATACTACAAGTCTAAAAGCAAGTATCTTTAGCCATGTTTACTTCCCTACCAGCATTTGTTGTTCTTCTCTATGTATGAAGTATCATATTTGTGTTCATTAGGAAAACACTTTGGACCATATAAACAGACAAGAGAACCTATGTTGCCAGGCCACAGACTCTCATATTTGGCTTTGAATTAAACTAGTGTTTATCCCCTTTAAAGGGAGAGATAAGTTTTGTGTGAACTGTGCCATGATATTTTAAACTTACTAGTATTACTTTAAGGAATGCACTCTCACATGTTTGTGGTATTTACTCACTCATTTCTACAATCTCATGTTTGACACATCATACTAATTCCACAAAAAATATAATAATTTTTATCAAAGGTGTGCCCTGTAGTCTACAGAACAGATATTGCTGACAGAAAAGAACATTTTCTCTGTGTATACAGGGGTCAGTCATTATTACAAGAAATTAGTTCTATTCCTATAGTTTACCTCAAGAAAACCTTCTCCTTACTAGTAATCACATCAAGAGAAACAAGATAACACAGGAGGTTAGAGGAAATACTAGAAGTACTTGGGCTACTGTGATGTGTCTGACCATGATGGTTATTAGGATTTGTAGGTCAAGAATTCTGCTAAATCTCAAGTCCTAATATACTTTATATGGCTTTCATTCTACTGCTGTGATAAAATAGTCTGATTAAAATCAGGTTAAGAGAGGAAAGGCTTTGTTTCAGGTTGGAAGGCAATGTCCATCATTGGGAACTTTAAGCAGTAGCTTGAAGCAAAAAATTTGGGTGAAATGTGACTTACTGGCTCGCTCAGAGGACCATGCTTACCTAGCTTTCTTATTTTAGCCTTTGATGACTTTCCCAGTAAATGGTGTCATACACAGTGTGCTGGACACTACTATAGCACTTAAAAATCAAGATAATACACACACACACACACACACACACACACACACACACACACACATACATGATACAAGGCATTCTGATCTGGACAAACCATCGATTAGGAATATTTTCTCGGATCACTCTAAGCTGTGTCAAATTGACAGTTAAAGTATAATATGATAGATAAGTTTACCAGGACAGAATAAAAATACAATCATACTTGCCACATTGCTAACATACAACATTGGACACTAGACACATGTACTATTTTTGATACACAAAATGGTAGAATAAAAATTGATTTCAATGTTCTATTTTGTTACCAACTTTGCTGCATAACTAATAGATAGAATTGACATATTCTTCAGACATCAGTATAATATTTCAATACACATATAAATTGTGAACTGATGAAATTCACACTGAAAGAAAATTGTAGTCTGGCTGTAAAGCCAAGGCAAGAGGAATAGATTCTACTTGAGATTTCATTTTATGAAATAATAGCACTGTATAAGATTCTGGAGACAATCCTTAAATCTTCCAGGGAGTACCCATGAGACCTCCAAGGGAAACTCATATGAAAAACACTCGAGATCTCCACACAATTTTTTGCATTGTGAGCTTGTGGATAATGAGGCCTCGTGGCAGATGAATAAATATCATTACAAATTATAAATGTATTAATCAGGTATGAGGCAAATATAGTTTGGATATTTTTAGTATCTCTGATTTTTTGGCAAGTTCATATTTGCTTTTTTTGGAAAACTATTTTATGCAGCAGAATTGTCCTCAGCAGAATTGCCTTTGGTTAGGTTGACATCATGCTTCATTAAGTTAATCTCAATATAGAACCAAATATAGAATATATAAAATAATTCACTATCTTAATTATTCAGTCAATTACAAAGTTTTAACCAAGGCTCTTGGTAAGGCAATGCCTGTAGGAGGAGTGAGTCACCATGTTCTGACTAGCAGCTTGCAATGGCCTGTGTATGCACAGCAGGCACTTGCTTCTACAATTATTAATCCTCAAACCTGCCTGAGATGCTGAGAGGATCGAAATCAGAGCACATGACTGGGGCAGCCAATCGGCTTGTGTAAGGTGAAGTTACAGACAGGGCAGATGTGGGCAGGAGTGGGGTGAAGGTTAGGGCAACAAATGTCTATTTCTCCATTTGTTCATTTAGTCTCCTAAGAATTCTATATTTACGGCATACTGTGATGGAGGCATTGTGCTATTCCTCAGTGTAATCAGCTCATATTATGTAAGAAGTCTTTCCATGGGGAGATGTAAGCAGTATCTAGTCTCTACTTATACTATTCCAGTGATGACCCAAAGTACTCATGATTCTGCCCAAAGTTGATCTCTTGAGGAATCAATGAGTTTACTGTGTTTACTTAGAGAGTATGGGGAGAGGTTACTAACAGGGACTTCAAAGTACAAAACCATCTCTCTGGAAAGCCTCCTTCCAGCATGAATGCTGACTTCCCTATAGCCTCATAGATGGATGTTCTTCTCTAGAAACTTCTGACACATGTAATCTTGTGCAATTTGGGCAAAATTCAGACAAACACCTGGAAGGAGCAGCTCTGATCGATCACAGGAGAAGCTATGATAAGCATACCCATTCTCCCCTATGAACGATGTCAACAGTCAACACCCCATTCCTGGTAGAAGATGTCAAATATTTTGTTTAAATGATCATGTATTATAACAACAGGCTTTTGTTTACCCTGAAGTATAAGTTCAATGAATTTTAAAAACATCAAAAATGAATAGCAACATATTGTATTTATTCCTTTTTAAGTATAAGCTTGATAGACCCCTTATCTAGGCTATTTTATTGGTAACTGCAACATTTGTGTTACGTGAAACTTAATAATACTATTTTTTTAATATTAAATTTTAAATTATTACAATAACATGGATATAAAATAAAAGTAAAAGAAAACATTGTTGGTAATTTTATTTTAATTTAATCTACAAAGAGCAAATTAAATGTAGGGCATAATTTCTTCTTTGTATCCTTTGAATGCCAGTCATCTAAATCCCCCATGTTTAACATAGATGGACACAGAACACCTGTTTATATACATCTCTTTTGACCAAAAATAAGATTTATGTGTGTATGTCTGTAATTAAACTTGGCATAGCCTCTAAACAAGTTTGTCTTGGAGTCTGAAGAAGCGCATCACAGGGAACTATGATTGAGGCATTGATGGCACTAAGGAAGGAAAAGTTAAAACAGTGTATAAGCTGTAGCATCCCTAGTAGAAGGCAATGAGCAGTGGCTGCCAAGAATGGTAAGTTCTCAGATTGGAATTAGAATGGGGCAATTTCACCCTTCCTATTGCCTCAGCTAAACCAGGCTTTATGCAAAATACACACCAAAGTAGATGAGTACAAAAGACAGATTCCTAATCCTGGATTTGATAAACAATCTCATTATCGATGAAGTATCTTTAGAGTAGTCTGGACAGACAATTCTATCATTGATATTTTTATTATATTTGTTTATTTATCGTGTATAGTTTGTGTATGGATGTGGGTGAACCATAAAGTACATGAGGTCAGAGTACAACTTTTCATGATCAAGTCTCTCTTTCCATCATGTGGATTCTGTAGATAGAACTCAGGTCGTTGGACTTTGCAGAAAACACTTTATATGGTCAAAATAGTTTTCTTAGTGGAGACAGTGCTATTTTGACCTTTAACTATTTAGGCAATATTATCTATTTAGCAGTTCATCCTCACCACGTAGTTGCTGAGTGTAAGCCAGAACAAGTGATACTCAGCTCAGTCAAACTAATTGAATCTACTTTTATAGCTAGTATTAGAAGTGCTTAGCAGATACTTATGTATTCACTGAAAATGAGAAAATCATAGGCCTACTCATTCCTCAGTGATGGAGCTCAAGTTGTCAGTGACCACACGTAGGTAACTATGAATAGTTAAAACTTTGTTTTTAACTACTGACACACTTGATACTTTCTCATGTAGAGAATAAGAGAACTGTAGTTATTCAGTGAGTGTTGAAACAATTTTCTCCAAGTTAGAGGAACAGTAAGAGATAGAAGGCAGTCATTCCATTCTACAGCTCTAAAACTAAATCACAGAATGCATTTTGAGATGAAAGCAAAGGTGATTTGAGTCTCCAGTAAAATAAAACCAGCACACAGGAAGACAGGAAGACAGAGAAGCAGCAGAAAGAGCAGACATGTCATCGGGAAGCTGGAAAACAAGTTTCAGATGTAATCAGACAGATTGTAGAGCTAAGTAGACTGTGTAATATTGAACAACTAAAAATACATAGGAACAGAAGAGGCAACATATTATGCAATAATATTTGATACTAGAAAGTGGGCAGGAACACTAAGGAAGTGTCTCCATATGCAATAGCACAGAAAGTAGCTTCTATGTACAGACAAATGTGGCTTCCATTTGAGGGAAAATGTAAGAGCAATGGTCTTTTATTTTCAAAGCCAGGAGACAGGATGAACAATAAGAAAATATTTAATAAAATTCAGAAACAAAAGCAATTTGCAATTAAAAAAATGCTGCATACTTAGTAGTATGTACAACATTTGTAAATTAACCTTGATAAATCAGAAGGAAAAGGAGAGAGCAGGAGATGGGACAGGTATAAAGAAACAGAAATCCTATCACAAATTATCTCTGAATGAGGTAAGAAAAAAAGACTTGTGAGATAAGAGACATTACTAAAGATATACAACACAATATAAATACTGTGAAGAACACTAAAGACAGCAGAAAAAAAAAACTTAACTGTGGAGAACAAACTGTAGACGCTCCACAAAATGTAAAAACAAAGGAGTTTCATCAAGAAAAACAAGTTTGGAAGGCAAGCCTCAAAAGCAAAACTAGTAGATAAATTCTAAAGAACAAAGAACAATAACCAAGGACAGACTGTAAGAAATACTTTCAGAAATAAACACTTGTACAAATCAGGACAAGTATTCATGTGTCAGAAAAAATGTTCAAATGGTTATTGTTGCTATTATTAATGATTGTCATGGAAGAAAAAAAATGGGATACTAAATACACATAGTCAATTAAAATGAAGGATGAATTTTTCCATAGATTAGATTAATCTTATCTTATAAGAGTAAAGCCCCAGAAGCCAGTAAAGAAATAGAAACTTTTACAGAGAGGTTGTGCTGGTAAAGAATTTTACCCTAAACCAATTTGATTATTGTGATGTGGATGGAGACTAGAACATTTTCTCAAATTAAGAATTGTTCATGAATAGGAAACAAATCTGTTAAGAATCAATTCAAAGAGTAATATTTAAGAAAATGTCAAAAACAAGTCAAATACCTGTATCATCTTTTCTAGAAAATATGCAGGACCTTTAGAATTAATTAACAAGAGCTTGAATTTTTAGAAATAATTTATTGCTATTTAATTTTTATTTCATATATATGAGCACATACATGTCACAACATACATGTGGAAGTCAGAAGACAATTTGCAGGAATCAGATTTCTCATTCATCATGTGGCAGCTGGGTATGAAACACAGATATTCAGGCCATGACATGCTGAGCTACCCTACAGGCCAGAGAGCCCTACATTACTTTAAATGTTATAAATATCATTAAGGAATTATTGTGTTCCACCATATTCTAAACCTAATGGGGACTTGAAGTGCTTGTTTTTATGTATCATGAATAGAGAAATGTAAGGATAGTATTAGAGATCTTTAATGGGAGACAATAAAGACTTCATCTCTCTCTTTGGAGTACTGTGGACAATTATCTATAGCCAACCAGAAATTTCTTACCAAAGTGAAGCCATGAAGACACCTTTACAGGGGACTTTCTAGTTTTTAGAATAATAAGAAAGTACAGGGGTTGGGGACTTAGCTCAGTGGTAGAGCACTTGTCTAGCAAGCTCAAGTCCCTGGGTTCAGTTCTCAGCTCCGGAAAAAAAAAAAGACAAACTAACAAGAAAATATACTTGTCATTTTAATAAAATAGTGTAGCCGGGCAGTGGTGGTGCATGCCTTTAATCCCAGCACTTGGGAGGCAGCGGCAGGCAAATTTCTGAGTTCGAGGCAAGCCTGGTCTACAGAGTGAATTCCAGGACAGCCAGGGATACACAGAGAAACTCTGTCTCGAAAAAAACAAAAAAACAAAAAAATGAAATAAAATAGTGTGTGATCTTTTGTTATGGCAGCATAAACTTGTGGTGATAAATGTTATCATATTTGTAGAAAAATAGTTTCCTATACAACATTTAAATAACAATGAAATTGAAAGTTAAGAAACTATTAATTAGTTTTCATATGTAAAGAATTTGATAGGGATTATAAGACAGAGTTGAATGCATGACAACCAAAGGAGGGAGGGGAAGAAGTAATCAATGGCATCATTAAAGTTGACATTATTGATAATGGACTTGGACAGCAAAATCCTTCATTTCAAATGGAGCTGATCAATGCTTGCTTATATACTCAAGTTATGAGACAATATGAAGAATAAAACCAGATATTAAATACTAATACTTAAGCACCTACATAGATTTGCAGTTAAACACATTTCATTACAAAAAAAACCCAAAAAAAACAAAAATCCAAATTTCCAGAGACCTGTGCATTCATACGAGAATAAAATCAACTCAAGGCAAACAGGATAGGAATGGGAGTGTGTGGATAAAAGTTCACCTTTTTTCTGAACTCTAGATTTAGCAGTCTCTAAGCTATGTGACCCAGCTAGCCTTGAAATCTGTAATTATTTTTTGATTTAAATAAATAGACAGATAAATAAATTGAAAAGACAATGCTGGAATAAATGACATCTCTCCTATGTTAGGAGGAAAGAAGTTGCGCATGGAATTGCAGAAATAATGTCATAATTAGATAAGAATTCTTACCCAAAGACCACATAGAAAATAACTTGTTTTGAGCTAAACCAGAGAGCATAAAATTAAACTACAAGAAAAAACAAGTACTTGGCTAAATTCAGGTAAAAAGGTCATTATCTTTGTGAGCTGCAGGGCCTGAGATTATTGAAATTAAGCAGCATCTGAATCAAAATGACCCTGTCCAAAGACAGGTACTGGCAAGAGGAAGCAGCTGAGACCTACAAAAGTGTCTGGGAAAATGGCATGTGAATATCTGCAGGGACCATATATGTAACCCAGCATTCATGGAGTAGACATAGTTGGGAGGATAAGGATTTCAAGGCCAGCTTCAGCTAGATAGCAAGTTTCAGGCCAGCATGTGCTAATAATACTGTCTCAAAGATATCACATACACACATTCACACACACACACACATACAAACCAACTCTCCCCTTCCCTCCCCCCAAAAAAACAACCAACCACCACCAACAAAACACAACAAATGTAGTTGATTTTGAGAGGGATACTCAGCATCAATTTTGCTGGCTTCCTTTTACTCATCTCTGCATTGCATGTCTCTGCAAGAGATCATGGTATTCACGTAGGAGACTTCATGCTTTGCTGCTTACCTTTCTCTTTCGTGCTAGCAAAGCAAATGGAAGGCTGTCTGAGAGTTATCTTTTCAGGCACTCCACAAATGACTTTCTTTTCCTGTCTGTTAGTCTTTTGTGTTACTACTGGGTGGCTTCTATTATCCAGTTGTCCAACAATAACAAGCAATACAAACTGCACAATCAGATTCTAAAACCTGTCTTGTTAGGTTTCAACTTGAGAGATAACAGTTTTTGAAAAAAAATGAATGAAAGGGGGATGATATTTTGAAAACCTTGAGAAAACATGTATTTTGTCAATGACAGGTTTTGATGATTTAATTCAACTTCCTCAAAAAGCAAGTGTTGATTTTCAAAGAATGACAGTTCAAAATACTTAACAGAAGTGGCTTTTTAGGGTTTCCATATAAGTTTCTTTGAAGGTATATTATGAATTTTTTTCCTCATGAATAGTAACTTGTATATGCACCCAGAAAAGAACTGAAAATGGACCAAGGCCACAATTCTAAGTCTAGATTAGGATTTGGGGCAACTACATGAATATGGCTAAGTGGACTACAACCAAATTACTAAAGCACGTTACTTACAGTAGGATGTGTGACCCAAGGTCAACTGCATTATCGAAATCCTGCTCTAGCATGGATAATGTCTCTTGAAAGATGCATCCATAGAACTCTCTGCACAAATTCCAAGCAGTTCTGATAGAAGGAATCTTCTCTTGTAAATGAAGCAATGGGTTCACATGTTGATGGATACCAAACTCAAAATACTCAGAAAATGGCGACAAATGTCATCATCAGGCGAATGGTACAAGAAGTCAATTCCAATGTAAAGTTACATATGAACAAAGGAATGTGAGAACTGCACTCGGAAAGCCAGCACATATTCAGATAAGCTAGCCCTACTCCTGAGTATTAGTAGTACATTCCAGAGCATGTCCAGTTCATGATTTAAAAAGAAAGAATAGGCAAAGTAGCAGGGGGTGCTCAGATTTCAGACACCCAGCACATATAAAATATAAAAGTAATGGACAGAAACATGTCTGAGCATGCACAGCTTTGTACTGGGATTCTGTAACTGAAAATAAAAAAGGAAACTTTAATGATATATTAACACAAGTGTTCGATTCCAAAGGTTCCTGCCTTGCTTGGTTACTAGCATTCTGCTCAGTAATTTTTACTACTTATGTTATCTTGGAAGAGGTATACCTTGTGAACTCTAAGTTTATAGATCTTCCTGAGCCTTCTGATTAAGTTTCATGCATGTCCCGTGTGTACACCTTCATTCTGTAGGGAATGTGAATTCTTCGGAAACAGTACACAGAAGCATCTAAAGACTGAAATTTAGATTTTTTTGTGTGTCATTTATTTGAATGCCACAGCCTTTCCCATTCTTCTCCAATGTGTCTCAGATGATCTCAAATAGCAACAGAAAAATAATCCCTAAGAATCATGACTTACACATCCTTTTAAAATCTGCTTATTCAACCTTCCTTAATGGACTTCCTATGAGTACATCATTGTGAGTGGTGGTATTAAGTTCCAAAAAGAGGTCAAAATGATACACTCAGTGTCACCCATCATTTTCTTTTCTGACTTTCTACACTTTTCTTATTCATCTAATCATAAGATTTAAATGTTATATTGTAGAATCACCTACAGAAGTCTTGCTTCCTTCCCTAGAAACCTCTTTCTGATAACAAAATTCTCTTCACATTTCACTCCTTGCTGGCATGCTCCTGACCCATGTTTCATTCATTATCAAATTCTGAAAAACCAACTCAAATATGCTGTTTTGCCTATTGCCAGTGGCCTTTCATTTTCATAGAAATTCAAACTTTACTCAGTTACTTGGCTCGCAATAACTCTTTGGAGCCAGGGCAGAAGCAGCAAGTAGTTATTTATTTATAATTCTAGTTTACCAACTATCTTCCCCGGGCATCCATATTCTGGGACCAATCTCTTTTTATCTCATTTCTTAGAACCTTACGTGTGAGCATTTCTAGGCTCATCTCTCAAATACTAAATTATAGTTGAGATAATTTGTTTGTTAGCCTCACACTTTCAGAACATTGACTACTTTCATTGGGTCCTTGATAAAAGCAAACATTACTATTTACTTCTCAATTACATGTAAAATGATCCCACCTCAACAACTCAGAAAAAACCAAAAAAGCATCTGATATTCCAGAATCATCTAATAGAGTTGACAACTTTTAAGCTCAAATATCAATGTTTCTATGAGTTTCTACTGTGACTTGGGTATTGTGTTTTAATCTGTACAACTATATGCTTACTTTATATTAAAAAATAGCTATTATGGGTGGACTTATTACACAAAACATATTTCAAGAATACTGGTCAGCCATTGATTTGTCATTGCAGAACTGATATCGTGAGATACTTTATTTATTTATTTATTTATTTATTTATTTACTTTTTAAGGTGCATCACTTATGTTTTTTTTCAAACTTTTATTGTATTATGATGAGAGAAGTTACATGACTTCAATTTATCTGAATTTGTTAACATTTAAAAACATATTTTATGTAAACAGAATTAAATCACATTCTTGTTTCCCTTTTGTGCCCCCACTCCTCCCAGAGATCCCCCCTTCAATACCTACAATATCTTTTTTGTTATATTCCTTAAAATTTATAAAATATTATAACAATAAAAATAAGTATTATAAAAGTTGTTTGATATAAAACAAGAATCAATTTAGTAGTCTTATGTAGATGCTCGTCTACAGCAATAGTGAAAATACATTTTTCTCAATATAAATTTTAAATAACTCCAAACATATTAACTGTATACTTCAAAATAATACATCACTACTGGTATTTTCCTAAATGAACATAAATATATAAAGTCTTTTTGTTTGTTTTGTATTTAGTAGAGTTTAAAATCTTGGCTCTTACTGTGGTACAAGCCCAAAATAAGAACAATTTTTAGACATTGGATTTCATTGTAATAAGGCTATACTTCAATGACCCTCACATCACCAAAGGATTTTATTTCCATCCTAGCTAAGCTGAGAGTTGATAGTTCTGCTGCACCAAGAAATGAATTGTAGGCTCGATTTTTGGATACAGATTTCCTGCTATGGCCAAAGCTATTTGACTTGAGTGAGTGAATTTATTCTCAGCCCACTGAGAACAGGTTACATTCATTTAAGAAATGGTGTATACATTAAGATGGTCTATCCATAAAGTCATTCACCAACTGTTTCAATGGACAATGGTTCTGCTTGGAGGGTTTGAGTGAGGGTAAAAATTTGGTTCATTAGCTGTGATAATTTGGAAAAGCATTCATCTTAAAGAGTAACTTATAAAGTCCTCTTCTTCAAACTTGATACAAGAGTTACAAATGTCAGGCAAAGCATTCAATCTCACTCATTGTAGGTCTCTTACAAGCAACCTCCCTAGTTAATGATCTATGTTTCTTTTGGGTATATAACTACTTTTGAAATATATAAGCTGTTCTGAAAACCATATTATAGTGTAAAGACTTGAAATAAACAATACTACTAATAGAGAGGCTGAGATAGGAGAAGCAAGATTTCAAGACCCTTATGTTGTACACAGCAAGACACTGTGACAAACAAGCTGAAAGTGTATATAAATTGTACAATGTTGGACCTATTTCTCCAATTACCAAATTAGAGAGACCATTGGATGATAATCAACAAATTTCTATTTCCTCATATTATTGGATTTGAATCTATTAGGATATGTTGGTAATATTAATTTTCATACTAATATAGTAAGAAAAAGTAATTGTCACTTCCTGTTGTTTTTGTTGTAAGAGGTGGAATTAGGTTTGTGTGGATTTGTTGAAAGATTACTTTCTTGCTTCTTCTAGGGTGTAGTTTTGCTCCTTCTGTTGATGTTTTCCATCTATTATCCTTTGTAGGGCTGGATTTGTGGAAAGATATTGTGTAAATTTTTTTTTCTCATGGAATATCTTGTTTGCTCCATCTATGGTAATTGGAAGTTTTGCGGGATATAGTAGCCTGGGCTGGCATATGTGTTCTTGTAGGGTCTGTATGATATCTGCCCAGGATCTTCTAGCTTTCATAGTCTCTGGTGAGAAGTCTGTTGTAATTCTGATAGGCCTGCCTTTATATGTTACTTGACCTTTTTCCCTTACTGCTTTTAAAATTCTTTCTTTGTTTAGTGCATTTGGTGTTTTTATTATTACGTGTCTGGAGGAATTTGTTTTCGGGTCCAGTCTATTTGGGGTTCTGTAGGCTTCTTGTATTTTCATGGGCATCTCTTTTTTTTTTTTTTTTTTTTTTTTAGATATTTTCTTTATTTACATGTAAATTTTCCCTTTCCCAGGTTCCCCTCCAAAAAACAAACAAACAAACAAAACAACAAGAACAAACTCCTTTTGCCTCCCCCCCCCCATGCCTGCCACCCCACCCTCTCCCACTTATTGGCCCTGGCATCTCTTTCTTTAGGTTAGGAAAGTTTTCTTCTATAATTTTGTTGAAGATATTTGCTGGCCCATTACATTGGGAGTCTTCACTCTCTTCTATACCTATTATCCTTAGGTTTGGTCTTCTCATTGAGTCCTGGATTTCCTGGATGTTTTGGGTTAGGAACTTTTTGCTTTTTGCATTTTCTTTGACTGTTGTGTCAATGTTTTCTATGGTGTCTTCTGCCCCTGAGAGTCTCTCTTCTATCTCTTGTATTCTGTTGTTGATGTTTGATTCTATGATTCCTGGTTTCTTTCCTAGGTTTTGTATGGCCAGGGTTGTCTCTCTTTCTGTTTTCTTTATCGTTTCCATTTCCATTTTTAGATTCTGGATGTTTTTGCTCATTTCCTTCACCTGTTTGATTGTGTTTTCCTGTAGTTCTTTAAGGGATTTTTGTGTTTCCTCTTGAAGGGCTTCTAGCTGTTTACCTGTGTTCTCTTGTATTTCTTTGAGGGTGCTATTTATGTCTTTCTTAAAGTCCTGTATCACCACCATGAGAAGTGATTTTATATTTGAATCTTGCTTTTCCAGTGTAATGGTGTGTCCAGGACTTGCTATGGTGGGAAAATTAGGTTCTGATGATGCCAAGTGACCTTGATTTGTGCTGTTTATTTTCTTATGCTTGCCCACCGCCATCTGGATATCTCTAGTGCTACCTGCCCTTGCTAAATCAGACTGAACCCTGTCCTTCCTGTGATCCTGCTTGTGTCAGAACTCCTCAGAGTCAAATTGTGTTTGTGATCCTGTGATTCTGGGATCCTGTGATCCTGGGCTTGTTAGGTCACCTGGGAGTGGAGCTTCCTCTGGGTGTTGTGGGACTGGCTGAGGAGCTTGTGCCCAAGGTCTACTCTGGACACCAGCCCAGACAGACCAGAAGGAACCCGAGTCACTGGGTGGAGTTCCTATGTGCCTAGTCCCGCTGGTCCCAGTTACTCCCAGTGTTGGGACAGATGCTGTTTTCTCCTCACCTCTGATCCTGAGTGTGTCAGAGCGCCTGGGAGTGAAGCTTCCTCTTTATTTATTTATTTATTTATTTATTTATTTATTTATTTAAAGACTGGGGTATAGGTCAAGCTAAAACATTTGAAAATGTAAATTCCATTCCCAAACCTTTTATTTTCATTCTGTTACCTAGATATTTCCTCTAATTCCTTCATAGAAGACATTACCAAATCTCTTCATCCTATAAATTACAGGTGTTGATGAGGCATATCCACTTTTAATTGAACTGTTGACCCATGTGATAATTTCACTTACTTTTCTTTTAATGGCATTTATGTTTTCAGATTGTTTAGTGCCTTTGATTATTTAGAAGAACCTCTTGTGGTTTATCAAGTCAAATGACATGATTAATGTTGTACATTATCCCTTCTTTAATACGATTTTACAAGTGGGAAGAAACATCTGGTTTTAATCACTAAATTACTTTGAGCAGCAGTGGGACATGGGAAGCAGCTGAGACCAGTGCTGGGTGTAGGTTGTCTTTTGTGATTGCAAAAATCTACTGCTATTACAATTTTATGAAGGCAGCCACCTTTTAGCCAGTTTGTCAAAATTAACACAGGTAGCATAAGTATTGTTAAACATGGTTAAAGAAATAAGTAACTCTTGTAAATGTCTGTGATTTTATTTTATTTTAATTATTTTTTGGCACACACCCTTCAATTTTACTAGGAAAGACCTTTCATTAAATTTTCTTGGGAAAAGAATTCTAGAGTGGTCCTCCCATTTCGCTAAGATGCAGAATGTTCAGCACCTGCTCTACTCTGCTGCTCTGACATCTGTAGGTGCAGTTTTAGGGGTTGCATTATTTGCTTTGTGTTCTACATAATGATGTATTTTAAAATATTGGTAGAAATATTTTAAAATCTGTGCAAGTGCTTAGTGGAAAGGCCCTAAGTAAGGCAGCATTTTGTTGAACAGGTCAGAGTAAATTTCTCAGAGTTAGACTTCTTTCTGATAGCTGTTTTTCAGATGTTAAATCAGGAGCAAATTATTCAGGATTCATAGGCCTTCAAAACAATGAAATCCGGGAAATTATAAATACTTTGATTGTTATTTTGATGAGTAAATGATAAATTTATATGACACATTCAACACCATGTCAGATAAATATTAATTGATTTAAAATCATTAACTGTTAGATTTATTGGAGTTAAGTAGTCTTTATTTTTTATCAAATGAAGTTGCATTTAAATGGTTAATAAAGGGCTGGAGTGAAGGGTCCACATATACCTCCAAACTGGGTTGTTACCAGCACCCACTTTGATGTTTTATGACACACTTACAAATAACAATGCCAAGTACACACCAAAGTACAACTTGATGAACCAATGAGTTTTATTGGGATAATTTACAGAAATATGCATAAGTGGTCAATGTACAGGAAGCAGAAATGACTCAAAGACAGTTGCATCATCCTAGCTAACCTACCACAAGTGCCAGAGAACCTGGAACATACTGCACAATCTGCAGGCAGCTCAACAGGTTGGAGAGCATCCTTTCTAAGTGCTTCAGCTGCTCTCCACCTGTTGCAGTCAGCTCCTCCAGTCTCAGTGTCCTGCCCCTCCCCCCCTGTCCCCAGCTTTTCAGTTTTGCTTGTCTGGGAATCTTCTTTGCAGCTTTGCTTGATCTAAGAAGTATTCTCAATCTTTGTTGCTTAATCTGATTAGTGAATCCAGCAAGTTTCAGGGATTTCCTGAAGCTATTTTTAGTTATTTACCTTATGCTATAGGAGCTGGGCTACAAGATGGATTCTTTCAACCTCAGAGGAAATTGTTACACTGTACTCAGTTACACAAAAACTGGGTAGGTCACAACAGCCTATAAACAAAGCTTCAGGTATCCCTACCAACTCTGGTCTATGCAGGCATCTGCACTCACATGAATATACATATATATATATAATTAAAAATAAATATTTAAAATAAATCAATAGTCAAATTACAAAAATATATGTTTAACCTATAATACATGATTAAATTAATGCCTAAGCAAATAAAACATTTATTAAAATTTATGAACTTGTAATAAATTTACATCAGTAAAAAACTATTAAAAAGTCTAGTTATAGTTATGAAGAGGCGCAGGACTTATTTCTGCACTGAAATGTTAATGGAATATGTACTCAGTGTTCTTGCAAGAGACCCAATGGCTGACCACATCAGAGTGGAGCTAGCCCTGCAAAGTTCAAAGTGAGCAGTTGGAGGGTCTGTGGTGATGATACTGCAGATGAACAATCTGCTTTAAGAGTAGTTCCTTTGGTCTACAGTTTAAGACATATAATAAGGTTTTTAAATAAATGGAGTGGTGTTCCTAGGAGATGCCAAGTGGAAATCAAATGAGTTATCCATACTTTTGCATGAGACTACCCATAAGAATTATTGTGCATTTATCATACAAATCAGTCTTCTTAGTGTATATGTGTCTTTTCCACAAAGAGAAAAATAGCCAAAACAGGCTTTGAAAAGCAGATATCAAGAACGCAAGAAAAGAGGGATTTACACATATGCCCAAACATAGTCATATACTCAGAGTCAGAATATGCATACTCTCACACTCATATCTACATATATGCAGACACTGATATATTATCAAACATATACTATCATACACATGCAAATACAAATACATACACACATATATTCACATAATATACCCTCCCCACCAACTCCATATACAGAGTCAAACTATGCTATTCTGTAGACATAATTGATGGAAAATTACAAGAAAATTTCAGATAATATATCACAGGGTTTAAAAGCATTAAAGATATATAAAAGTGACAGATTTTCTAGGATTTGAATCAATGATGAATATTATTGACCTTGTGCAGACAGCCAAATATTTCATAATCTCACTCCCATGTGGGAGCTTAATATGTTGATCTCATGGAAGTTGCATTGCCAGGTATAAGACAATAAAAGAGAAAAAAAATGAAAAGCCTTTATCAGTGGGGACAGTATTATAGCGAGATAGGATTTTGGGGTTCTGTTGTGTATCTGTGTAAATATTAGCACAGATTTCATAGCATGTAGATCTTATTTCATTTATCTATCATATATCTCAAGACAGCTACAAGAAAGTTTCATTTACCATGAAGAAATGCAAAAATTTTAACACACATCTCTGATTTAATCATTATATGAAGCCTACATGACTTACAATAACATATTTTAAGGCATAAATATATACAAGTACAAGTGGATGCAAGTCAAAATGTCTTAAGAAGTCACAAAAGAAAAAATAAGAAAAATTAACAAAGCAACAAAGTAGCCGAAGTCATCATGAAGACTTCTTTCCCATTTAGACAGGGCTTTCCAGCGTGCTTAAAGGACAAATTTTAATATACTCCAAATGCATACAATTTGAATTTGCATTAATTTTATCATTTAATTCTCATTTTGCAACATATATACATATATATATATTCTCATCTAATTACAATATTGATTGTTCAGACTATAAGAAAATTCCTCAGTATTTCCCTAAGTGTATATAGCTTTCTAATGTTTCCCAATGGTAAATATATACTGTTAATGAATTTTCCACTTTCTATGCTTTTTAGTTTCATACTAAGAATACTTTTGAATTATTAATAATTTACAAACAGTAAACTTAATGAATTACATTTCTTGCATTTTTTGATATAACATTTTTTTCCTCTGGTGCTTTAACGCAGCACACATTCTTGTTTGATTTTATTTTAGTTATTCTGGTCATGTAAACATAATTGTTAATGTCCTCAGAAAGCTGTTCTTATTCTTCGAATCAGTGTTTCAATGATTAATGTGGAATTTTTCCTTATCTCACTTCATAGTTGAGATCCTGAAATGTGAATCTGTTTTCACAAGTGCCCTCCAGTTTAAGTGTTTCCAGTCCCTGAATACGGGTAGCACAGTGGGATATGTTGCCTCTTGGTTGTCATCCATATCTTGATCTTAAGGCCCTACTGCTAAAGAAGATGCATGCTTGTGTCATAGATCATGATGAAATCAGTCTGTGACTGATCTGGAAACTTGATCACTATTGTTTTTTATATGCTTTGCTGCTGCTACATACACTAATAGAGGAGAAAGAATTATCAAGCCTCCCACCTACAATAATGACTAATCTAGAAAGACATGCCCTCTGGTGTAACAGTGACTTGAACAAAATGGGTGTAGCCACATACTCTCTGATTGGATTTAATTTCGAATTCAAAATATTCAACCTATATGTAATACCACAATCTGGGCAAAAACAAAAAAACAAACAAACAAAAAAACCAACTACTGTCAAATAGGTCAGAGGCCCTAGGGTAGGACCGGTTACTGTTATGTTGCTAAATGAACATATCTTTAAACTAACTTCTTTTGATTTATTATTATATCAATTAATTCTTTCAATCCTCATCATATACAATCAGTAGGTTGTGTTTTGAAGATGGACTCAAATATGGGCAAGGTGCAGTTCATAAAACTGCAAAATATTCATGCCTATGAGGTATATATACTATATCTCCTGATACATATGACAAAAAAAAAAAAAGAGTATTACATGATACATATGACAAAGGATCATTGTGAAAGAGGGTAAAAGCCAGAGGCCATGAAAGAGGTAAAAACCAGGCAATACACTTTTCTGGACACAGCAGGGAAGTTTTGCATGACTCACAGCAGCTGTGACAGCATGCACAAGGTCTGTTCAATCTCAAACTACACAAATATAATAAAGAGGTGATGTGGGAACAATGTAAAGAGCTAGCTAGCAATTAATAGCTGCTTGGAGAAGGAGAGTCAATTTTCTCTAAGGTGTGGGCCCTGGTGGGAGGGCACATTTCAAGGCAAAGCCATATTTGCAAATGTTTATAGGCAACACCAATTCAACACTGGGAGTCATTTTAAAAAATGAAGAATACAAAGTTGCCAAAAGTAGGTCGGTGGAGCATATCTTGACCTTCTACAAATTATATTTTCTAGAGTCTTCATTTACCTTTTATTCAAAATAGATCTTTTCCTATACTTTGTATCCTGATTAGAATTTCTTTTCCCTCTATTCCTCCAAGTTCCTCTACACTTCCCCTCCTCTCCAGTTTCACTCCCTATCTGTCTCTCATTAGAAAAGAACAGGCCACTAAGGGATAGAATATGAAAATTTAAATGTAATAAGATAAAGAAAAATCATCATATTGAAGATCTGTAAGTCATTCTTTAATATAGTTTCAACTTATTATTTTTTAATTATGTGTATATGCATGGGGTTGAAAGAGTATGTGCACCTGAATACAATTGCTGGCAGGGGCCAGAAGAGGTCATCCAATTCCATGGAACTGTAGTTCCAGACAGTTGTGAGTTATGCGACCTAGGTGCTATAAACTGAACCCGGGTCCTCTGCAAGCACAAGGCCCTATAACCCTTCAGCCCTCTATCTAGTCTTGCCTTAAAACATTCCAGAATTTGTCCTTTCACTGTAATTACTGTCTATGAGATCCACTCAGTTGTTACACCTATCAACAGTTTTGCTTTTACTGACTAATGTCCACTGAGACACATAGATTTAGTTTGTTTAGCCATTGAACAACTGACCATAGAACAGCTTCCAAGACAATACACAGTAACGCCCAAGTTTTCGTTCCATGAAAGTCATTTCTCTGGGGAGATTTCCAAAAGAAGAATCTCTAGATTGTGCACTTGAATTTACAAAGACTTGTGAAAAGTTTTCAGTAGTTACTGCACTTTATGTTGTTGCCAATAATAGTAAAGGGATGTGAGCTCCCTAAATTCCTGCCAGTATTGGGTATAACCTGAATTGTTTTGTTCTTATATTCTAGCCAGATTCATAGGCTTGTCCGAAAGCTTGTGCCCTCTACATTGCATTGTTGTATTGGCTTTTTTGCTCAACTTATTTGCATATGGTCACCTAGCAACCATATCTTTCCTTCAGTAAAAAGACAATTCACATCTTTCTCCCATTTCCTGCTTTTCTATTTTTTTCTTTTCAGTTTTAGGAGCTTTTAATATATTCTAGATTCAGATTCTTTGTGCGACATGTGACTTACACATATTTTCTTCCAATTTCACTGTATAAACTTTTCACAGACAAAACATTCTATTTTGAGAAAGGACTTTTTTCATCTGAATCTTTCTTTTATAGATTATGGAAAGTTCTCTTGGCCTATTTTAAAGAATTTCTTTTATTTTCTAACTTACCTTGTGAAGTTTAAAATGAAGAAATTGGACTTTGCTTTACTTTTGCCTATGGATGTTCACTTGCCTTGTATTATTTCATGAAGCTATGAACCCTTCTTGAATGAATGCACTGTGGAATACATGAAGGTAATTCACTAAGCATAATGTATATATTCATACTTGGTCATTATACATATATATTATATTGTATGTATTATACATCTTATACATATGAAAACAAAGTATGAATGTCCATGTATTATATGTGTATGCTCTTTTGTGTTTTCCAATTATTTTTACTATTTTGTAATTAGTTTTGCAGTATGAAAAATAGTGAAATAATGAACATAACACATAGGCTGACTAAGAAAGTTCTGTGTAAATTCCACCAAATAACAAAATTTTAGATAAATTCCAATCACTGATCTGTAATTTCTGCTCTGAAATTTAGAACCGAAAGTACTTTTCTGTTTTGAAGCTGGTCCAATTTAGCATGTTAGGAAAGAGATCTTCTGTAAAAGGCTAATGGGTTCATGTGATCCCTTAACTCTCATATTGAAGGCTTTTAATCAAGTGTTTCTTCAGTTTGTTGGGTAAAAACTGTGAAATAAATATGATAAGGAAATCCCTAACTGGTTGACTGATGAAAAGGAAGCAATTTATGAAGTTTTGAGATTAATGCCAGAAACCTAAACAGAATATATTAAATTAGACAAAAGTCACATAAAGATTAAGAATTGAATATGTCATCAGAATGCTGGTAACAATGAAAAATTGAAAATTATTTGGCTGTGTGTGTGTGTGTGTGTGTGTGTGTGTGTGTGTTTCCTGTTCTTTTAATGAAATGTATTTGAGTTCATATTACCCTCTTAGATCTAATTATTCCAACACAAAAGCCTCTTCAAAAACACCCAGGGGAACTTACTTCTCTTACATGTTTAGTTCCCAGGCAAAATCACAACTAATTATACAAAATATCAAAAGAATGAAGGGAGACTTTTACCTCACAAATGTATTTTAAGTGAGAAACTCCTTCCCAAATTAGCTTTGAAACATAACCAGTGTCTATTTCTCTGTTACATATAAATGAACATGATTACTCTAAAACCCCCACATAGAAACAGCTTTTCTGGTTCTGGTTGCCAATAATAGACTTCGAAGAATTGGTCTGTGGTATATGGAAAGAATTTATTCTCAATTATGCAGAGCATTGTGGATATAGAACATGCTATGCAAGATTTAAGGAAAATAAATCCCACTTTACTCCCCAGGCTAGAGTATGTATATATGCATGGATATATGTGTACATATGCATGTATGTATGCATATTCATAAAATGTCTACATAAATATAACGTCTGAATACGTAGGTATATGCTTCTGTATAATTATACAATTGCATTGTACATGAGTTTTGCTGAGGGAAGAGGTAGCATGCCATGTGAGTCAATGAAAGGATTGGAGGAAAAAAATGCATAGATTGGTTCTGTGCTTCTATGATGGGGGTCTTGAGGATCAAACCCAGGTTGTAAGTCTTGGCAGCAGTCATCTTTACTCATTGAGTCATCTCTCCAGACTTAAACATTTTGATGGACATTGTCACTCTTTATATATATCCAAATCAAGGCAGACCAAATGGGAATGGGCCTCATGATGTTGCTGTCTCCTAGAAGCATGTACAGCAACAGACGAGCAGTGCCTTCCGCTCTCCCGACCATTCAGAGTGACATGACTTCCTATACATTCACTAAATGCCTCGCTTTTCCCAGTATTCAAACAGTAAATTCAACTCATCAAAACTCAACGTAAATAGAGTTTCTGAGATGTGTTAGTGGTTCAAGTGCTCCTCACACACATGTGAAATCAAATCCCCAGAGCCTACACAATGTTAAGTGGGTATAGCAGCTTGCTTTCTATCACAGCACTTATGAAATAGACAATGATTGTTGAGATAAGCTGCCCAGGTTTAGGAGCCAGGTTGGCAAGCTCTGGGTTCGCAGAGAAACTTTGCTTCAATGGATAAGGTAGAGAATGATCAAGAAGTGATCAAGACATGTAACCATGTCACATCTAGCCTCACAAACATTTACATATACCTAGACTCATACATCACACACACAAACGCTTTTTTTTGTTTTCGAGACAGGGTTTCTCTGTGTAGCCCTGGCTCTCCTGGAACTCACTCTGTAGTCCAGGCTGGCCTTGAAGTCAGAAATCCGTCTGCCTCTGCCTTCCAAGTGCTGGGATTAAAGGCTTGTGCCACCATTGCCCGCAACACTTAAGAAAAAAACATAAAACTTATTTAAATGACTTTTCTCTTTTCTTTCTATTATATGGTTTCTGATTACTTTTTTATGATTTATTAGAAAAATTCCATACTTTTTTTTTTCCATTCAAGTCATTCTGTACCATATAATAGAGAACCCTTGAAATTATAAAATTGTCTGAAATTATTTTGCTTTGAAAGATCTACTTATCTCCACATATGTATATTTATTTTCCTTTGTGAGGATATATGTATACCATGTGAGTGAAAATGCTCTAAGAGGCCTGTAGAGGGCATCAGATTTTCTGGAGCTGGATTTTCATGAGACCATAATGTACCAGATCTAGGTGATAGAACTGAATTCAGGTCTGCTGTGAGAGCAGTCAACACACTTAACTGCTGACACATTTCTTCTGTCCCAGTTTTACTTTATATTAACCATAAATTCAGATGATTTATTATGACAAATAGTCTTCATGGATGTTTTTATCCTTAATTCAAATTAATATTACAGTTGTCAACATTTCATGTTCAGTTTCCATTTGTCACACAATGATTGTCTGTCTTCTTAAAGACCCTCAGAACTTTGATGGCTTGTAGTAAATAGTTTGTTGTTACTTAGCTAGGCACACTCTTGCCAACTCTTTTGTCCAGTTATTATATGACCATTTCAGACTTAATGCTTCCCATACACTTTAGTATGTCATTCAATACTATTTATGGAATTTTTGTGACTCCTTATGCACTACTATAAATTCTTATGGACAAAACTATTCTCTATTCATTATTTAATGCAATACAGGTGCACAAAAATTATAAGCACTCGGGTCTCACTTTTGACTTTCTTGAAGAAGGAATTCTATATTTCTAAACAGTAAAGTATAAGTAATATCTGTTTATGGTTTTATGCCATTCTTTTCAGGATTCCAAACAACTTATGTGTCCGACACTTTCATTATTCAAATGCTTTTGGAAAAGTATACAAACTTTCTGTGTATCATTTTTTTACCTTTATGCAATTTGGGCTTAGATTGATTGAGTTCCTAAGGATCTCTCATTTCTTGCTTTCAGACTAAAATTATTTGTGCATTTGATCAATACGGCTCTTAGGAGAAGAGTTATTTTTTTTTAAAACTCTTGAGGCATTATGTTGTAATTACATCAGAGAACGAAAGAAAACTGTGATTTTTTTTTTTTGATATTTTCTTTATGTACGTGTAAATTTCTCCTTTCCCAGGTTCCCCTCCAAAAAACAACAAACAAGCAAACAAACAAAAACAACAAGAACGAACCCCTTTTTGCCTCCCCCCTCCCCATGCCTGCCACCCCACCCTCTCCCACTTATTGGCCCTGGCGTTCCCCTACTCTGGGGCACAGAACCTTCACAAGGCCGAGGTCCCTTCCTCCTATAGATGATCGAATTTGCAATCCTCTACTATACACATGCTGCCAGAACATTCAGTCCCACCCTGTATAGTCCTTGATTGATGGTTGGGTCCCTGGGAGCTCTAAGGGTTCTGATTTTTAAGTGTGATTTTCTGAATTGAAGTTAGTTTATCTACATTTTTGAAAGAGTATAATTAATCCAACTACTCATACATTTAAAATATAACACTGTTCATGTGGTCAAGAAGCACTTGCTGACAGGAATCTAGTGTGGCAGTTCCTTGGGAGATGCGGGCAGCAACTGACCAATGCAGATGTGGACGCTTGGAACCAACCATCAGACTGAGCTCAGGGAAACTGGTGGGGGAGCTGGCAGAAGGACTGGAGGAGAGGAAGGGGATTGCAAACTCATTGAAATAACAATGTAGGTTGGACTGACCACCCAGGTCTCCCAGAGACTAGGCCACCACCCAAGGAGTGTACCTGGAGGGATCCATGGCTCCAGATACAAACGTAGCAGAGGATGGCCTTATCTGACAGCAATGGGAGGGAAGGCCCTTGGACCCGGGGAGATTCAATGCCCCAGAGTAGGGGGATGCTAGAGCGTTGGCAGGAGAATGAGGGAGCACAAAGGGGAGGGAAGAGTGCAGATGTGGGATGAGGTGGTGGAGGAAGGTTAACCAAGAAGTAGGATATCATTTGGTGAAACTGTCCTGCAGTTTCACGAACTGGGTTCTCTCTCGACCGAAGGGAGAAGAAAGACCTGAAACACAAGAGTTCGAGAACAAAAGAACACGAAGCCAAGTTGCGTTCCAATCAAAGCTTCGACTTTACTTTTGGGGGTTCGGGATTTATACGTACACGGGGTGGGGGGCAGAGGGGAGAAGAGAAAACTGGATCTCTAGGTTACAGTGACATTTGCATAACAAACAATTCGGGAGGAGTCAGGAAAGAGTCAGGAAAGCCGAGCTGCTGGGTGTGAGTTCTTGAGGGCAGTGGTGGCTCCAGGTGTCCTGCAGGTCTCAGCTCTGAGGAGAGGTTGGAGGTGCAGCCCATGGTGGGGGAGGAGGTCAGTAGCAAATGTCTTCAGGTAGCAGACAGGTAGTGCCAGTCAGCCGGCACACTTTTCTCTGGAATCCTGGGAGGCAGAACTCAGGGCAGTGGGCCTTTGTCTAGGCACAGCAGGCATGAGCTGAGTCTCAGGTTGCAAGCTCCGACCTCAGAGTGGAGGCAGGAAAGGGAGGGACCCAACAATTTGAGATGCAAACAAATGATTAATAAAATAAAACAAAACATAACATACCACATTTTGTGTGCCTATGTGTACATGTTCATACATGGTAAACATTTGAGGGAGAGA
>JADRCD010043650.1:0-18276 GCA_019843815.1 Montemys delectorum | reverse complement strand
CCAACAGCCTCCTCCCATTACTCCTTCTCCTTCTTCTCAGAAAGGGGAAATCCTCATTTGAGTAACAACCTGACCCATCACAGCAAGGTTCTGCAGGACTAATGGTATCCTCTGGCACTGAGGCCAGACAAAGGCAGACCAACTAGAGGAAAGGGATCCAAAGGCAGGCAACAGAGTCAGAGTGAGGAGACCCCACCTGAAGAGCAAGCTACATATCTGCTACAAATATGTAGTGGACCTAGATTGAGACCTATCAGAATTACACCCGACTTCTCAGCAAAGACTCTGAAACCCAAACTAAAGGTTTATAGTCAGTTCGTTTTCAGATTCCCCCCTGTTGAGAATTTTCTTTGCTCTCTCTTCCTTCCTGATTCTCTGAGCTATACTGGATTGTTATTCTTTCATCCCAATTAATATTTTCCTTAGTCTTAGTCAACTTGTAGTAGATTTCTTAATTTGGTCTACTAAAATCACTTTTATATTCATTGTTGTTATTTTTTATTGAGTTCTATGTTGGTGTTTTTCCCAATCCTTGACATTTCTTTCCATCATTTTTTGGCTTCTAATTTTGTTGATATTCTTTTATTGGCTAGATATTTATCCTTTGATTATGTTTTCTCTTGCTTTATATCTTAAATGCTTTTTCTTCTTTTTATATTTTTGCCTTTCCTTTTTTTATATTTTGAAATTCATATATGTACAGGTTGCTATCATCCATCAGTTTTGGTTAGCTTTGTTTTTCTTTCCTAAAACACTTCTAACCCATGTTAATTAACTTTCTTGAGAGATTTGGGTTATACATATATTACATTTTATTGATTTTTTTCCTCTACCTATATTTCCTGCTTTTATTTACTTCCTATTATTTCTATTTGTCACATCTTGACTTTTCCTGTAGTATACCATTTTTCTAATTCCATAATTTATTTTCCCCTTTAAAAATCATTTATTTCATAACCATATTTGGTTATTGAAATATTTACCTTTAAAATTTAAATTTATATCTTGTATTCTATTGCTAAGAAGATCCTTGATACAGTTTTAAGTTCAGCTTTTATCTAGATGAGAATACTATGCAAATTTATATAATAGATTTTTCTTTATTCTTCCTGATTATTGTTCTTGTGGATTTCTTGGTTACTTTTTTTAATGGTTGAATGCTCTGGTATCTCTTTCTGTGTCTGGTTATTTTTGTTTACTGAACTTCTTTATGAAGTTTAGAACAGGATTTGGAGTTAAGGGGTAATTGTAAAGATGGGCCAAACATATCCTATACTTCATGCCTACTTCTCCCATTAGTGATACCCTATACAATGTGATATATTTGTGGTAATTAATGAAGTAGATCCAATGTATTACTAGTAATAAGGTCAATACATTATGCTCATTTGTTTATTTTTTTAAACCAATGTCATTATTTAGTTCCAGGGCCTCATTCAGAATGATATTAATTTGCTATGTTTATAAGTTTTGGGCTATAGAAGTTACTCAAACCTTCCTTATTATTCATAACTTTCTCAGGTTAGAAGATTCAGGCAAGACATGTGTTATAAACTCTTTCATCTGGCATCTGTCTAAATTATGAAAATGTATATGTACAGTCACAATAAAACTGTCATAGTAACTTGAGGTAAGAAATTATTCCACAAATAGCTACTATATGAACAAAAATGAGTCCATAAAGGTATCAGACTAATTTATTTGAGAAAGTCAGATTACGAATAAAGAATAATGATTTTCAATAGCCTTTGTGTGACTTTCTACCTTATTGAAGTCTTTGATAATCATACAAAATATTATAAAGTTGGATCTTTACAGAATCCCATAAGATCCAAGTGAAAATATTTGAAAATAAACATGTAAAAAATCAGAGCACTCAATGTCAGAACACAATTTGAAATGTATTTTAATAGGGAAGTTTTTGTGTTATTTATATAAATAAAGTGTCAGACTTGACTGTTTCTATAATTGGAAGAATCATGTGGGAAGCAATCTTTGGTCAAATTGTGTCATAATAATACTTTCACTAAAACTGTAACTACTACTAAATGGAAAATATTCAGTACTTGTTTGAAACCCAATATTCTACACATTGAATATAGAGATGCTAGAGATGTTAACAATCCTTTAAGAAAAAGGAAACAACAAGAACAATGAAAAAACGTTGTCTCAAGCTTTTATTCTCTAGCTAATGCTTGAACTGTAATTATTTCCCCCTGTATTATTTGGGAGGATGATTTTCAAAACACTCAGGTAACAGTAGGCTTTTTTAAGCTACAGCCTTTTTTAAAGGAGTTAAGTGCTTGAAAATAAAGAATGCCTTTTGATAAAATTTCAAAATTGTTTATATTATAAAGGCATAAACAGCTCAAAATCATATGACTGTCAGAATCAAGGGTTTTCTGAGGTCATTGAGATAAATGGAGGAAAAATTTTATGAAAAGAACTGGGAAATCCCATAAAAATGAGAATAGGAGATGGAAAAGAAAATGAACAGCTAAGGCAAAGGAAAAAAAAAAAGAGAAACTACAGAAATGAATGAAGGTGAATTGATAGTAGGTATTTCACATGTCAGAAAGAAGGCATAGAAATGGGGAGGTGATTATCAGCGGCTTTTCAGAGAAGAAGTTTCTCATAAAAGAGGATAATGGCATATGAACTTGACTAGAGGACTCGAAAAGGAAGAAAGTGGGGATATGGTGGCAGCAAAGCACAAAGTTAAAATGTAGGAAAACAAGAAATGACAAACTGAAGAGCAAACTACCATTCTCCTGTGATGGGATCAACTAAGGTCCCTCAAGCATTTTACTGCTGGACTCAGCTCACTGAAACCTCCAGAAAGAATGCTGACCTCTCTATGACACAATCAGTGTCCCATGTTGCCTCTGAATCTTTTTCATTATGTAGGTTGTAACTAAAAATGTATATATTCTAAGAACAGATCCTGATTTATCAAGAACAAACAGTAGGCATATGAGGATTCCTGTAAATGTATGGTTTGCTTCTATGTTAAGTTTACTGCAATAGGCATGTATGTAGACTATTAAAAATGCAGATCATAACCATTGAATATAGAAGAAAAGGCAGTGATGCTGTGTGTCACTCTAATATTTGGCAATTTTTGTTATAAATGTTTGAACTGCTAGGATTTGGAGGTTTCTGGGGGACTCGTGGATTATAGGGTTGCATTGTTATAAATTTACCCGGTAGTGCTGGTGGTTTTAACTTAACTGCTTGGTGAAGATAGGTCTCACGTGTCCTATTTCCTCAGGTGCCAATGTGTACGCATTGTCTGTGGAACACGTTCATAAATACAATCACAAAAAAAAGATATTGTAGGTATTGAAGGGGATGTCTCTGGGAGGAGTTGGGGTACAAAAGGGAAACAAGAATGTGATTTAATTCTATTTACTTAAAATATGTTTTAAAATGTTAACAAATTCAGATAAATTGAAATCATGTAACATTTCTCATCATAATGCAATAAAAGTTAAAAAAAGAAAAATAAGAAGCTATACAAAAGTAAATAAGTACAATCATACTAACCAACTTTGTATGATAAAACTTTGTATTTGGCTAAACATTTCCTTATTCTCCATCTCATTTGATCCTTAGCGTGAACTTTAGAAGTATGTTTAATAGAGACCATATTTTATTTATTTATAGATGATAAAATGCAGACTTAACAAGAAACAATGACAAAAGTATCTTTGTAGTGTCGAGGAGTGATTAGGCTACACTCTAGCTTTTTTGAAATTGGAACCTCCACACTCATACTTTCATTGCTGAAGTTCTTGTTACTCTGATTCTTCATTTGTTCTATTTCTTTGTTGTTATTCTCTTTATCCTTCCCCAGTGCTAAGATAAAACCAGTCTCCCTAGAGCATGTGAATCTCCTGGGCAGCAAACTTGCTAAAGGTTGAAATTGAATTCATAGTTATGCAGGATGGATAAATTACATTGGTGTTTCTGTGCATTCATACTAGTCCTTATGGGCTCCTAGCCTCTTCCTTTTCTTCTTGATTTTGCATGGAGTATGTATGTATTAGATACAGAGAACAAAGACTAACTATTGTTAACGGTTTGATGATCTTCATGCCAAACTCTGTGAGAATTAATATTAAATTATTAACAACTAAGTATTTAATGCCCAGCAACAGTCAAATACTAGATCAGACATTTGTATATAAATAATGTTATGAATGTGATACTTCTGACTGTTGAGTACATTGGATTAAGGTATAAGTTCCTGTGTGTTTGTGAGAGTGTAAGTGCTGAGTGACTGCCTGCACTGAACAGAGGCAGCACAATTCTACAACTTGGGTGTCTGGACTAAGAAAACAGCTCTGCATTGTCATTTTTCTTTCCATGTGTTCTTATCTGCTGAGGATGTTTTATCTGCCTTTTACAGCTATGCCTATCCTGCCATGATGGAGCATATTTCTTGTACCACCAGCCATAGTAAACCTTTGTTCTCTTCAGTTACTCCTTGTAAACTATTTGGTTACAAATAGAAAAAAAAGTAACCATTGTAGTGATATTCTACCTTTGTGGACCAAGAATAATATAGTGTTGAAATCTTCAGGTAACTTTTTGACATTTGGATCATAAGCATTTTTTATGTGGTCCCATAAAGTTTAAGTTCCATCAGGGAATTTGTTTTTAAGTAGTAGGGAAACCCCAGGTTTGATTTCAATTGTTTGTATGTGCTCTAGTTACTTATTGTCTGAAGCTATCACCATACTGTGGACCAGGTCTGGGTAGATAAAGTTCATAGTCCACTGTAGGTGGAAATAGTCCATGTAGTTTCAAAGATGTATAAGCAGATGCCCCCATTTTCTTTTTCAGTAAGTAAACTAGAGAGTAATTTGGGTGACCTTCCTTGGTGCATGTGGCACATGCCTTCAATTTCCTGCACTTGGGAAACATAGGCAGGTGGATCTCTTTGAGTTCAAGGCCAGCCTGCTCTACAGGGCAAGTTTCAGGAATGCCAGGGTTACACAGACAAACTTTGCCCCCACCCACTCAAAGAAATATGAAAAGAAAGAAAGAAAGAAAGAAAGAAAGAAAGAAAGAAAGAAAGAAAGAAAGAAAGAAAGAGAAATGAAAAGAAAAAGTTCAAGAGATGGGTTGTCAAGGTAGCCTATTGAGTAGAGAGCCACCCAAGTCCTACCCCTCCACCTACATGGTGAAAATACAGGACTGTCACCCCTGGCCTCAAACTTAGAGATCCTAAGTCCTGATAAAGGGAACCACACCTGGTCTTTATAGAAGATCACCATGTTTTCGAATTAGGAATTTATATGAATCTAAGTCCTGCACAGTGCTTGTAACAGGATGTCATAGACATGTGAATATAAGGATATCCACAGATTCTTTGTAATCTTCAAATTAGTGGGAGATGTTTTACAACTGTACACATGCCCTTACAGACTGCTGTTTTCCTGTGCTGGTAGGAATTTTGAATGGCTGCCTTGTATATGCCCCTTTAGGTGATCAGATCATGAATAGGCCATGCTGCAGATTTTACTCACAAAGGGCTTACCCTCAGTGTGCTTTCTTATGTGACTTGTGAGCTCATCTGAGTGAGCAAATTTCCATGTGCATCTGCCAAATGTGTATTTGTAAGGCTTCTCCCCAGTGTGTTTGCGAATATGGCCTTTGAGGTAGGAAGATTTTGAAAAAGACTTTCCATAGTTTGGGTAAAGGCAGATGTAGGCCTTCCCTTTGTTTGGGGTCCTGGTCTTGAGGTCCTTCTTCCTGTCTGGGAGATTTCCTGATACCACAAGAAAGCTTGAAGATCATGCTTAGGGGTGTCTTGGGGCCAGGTGGAAGTTTGAATAGTATGAGTCTGTCATCTTAGGACATCTGGCTACTAACATGGGGCATCATTCACCCTGTATTACAGGTCTGGTCTCCTCTGGGGGTTGTCATCTGCATGTCATAGAAGGTCTGGTCACCATTGAGGGTTGTTGTTTGGCCCCTATAGAAGGTCAGAATACGATCTGAGGGTGTCATATGGTAACTGTAGAAGGCCTGATCATCACTGGGGGTTGCCTTCTGACTTCCAATGAGAGTCTGGACACCAGTTCTCTGAGCCCAATAAGATGCGTTACTGCTGGGAATCATTGTCTGACCCTCATAGAAAGTCTGCTCTTCAATGTAGGTTGTCCTTTGACCCCCATAGAGACTCTGGTTACCACAAGAGGGTGTCATCTGGTTTCCATAGAAGGTTGGCTCATCACTGGGAGTCGTCTTCTGACTTCTATGGAGAGCCTGGTTCCCATTAAGGGGCATTTTATGATACCCATAGACAGTCTGGTCAACACTGGGAGTTGTCACTTGACTGCCGTAGAAAGTTTGGTTACCATTAGGAGGTATCATCAGAGTCCCATAGGTTAAGTCATCAGTCTGGATTGTCATTTGACCCCTATAGGAGTCTTGTTAGTATCAAAAGGCATTGTCTGACCCCCATAGAGAGACTGGTTAGAATCATGGGACATTGTCTGATCCCCATAGAGAGTCTGGTTAGAATCATGGGACATTATTTAACCCCCATAGAAAGTCTGGTTTCTATTGGGAGCTGTCATTTGTTCATTATAGTAGGTTTTATCACCACTGATAATCTTCATCTTATCTCTGTAGACGTTCTGTTCACAGTAGGCTGTCATCTGATCTCTATAGATTGTTTGGTCACCACTTGCAGTTGTCACCTGACTTCTATTGAGATTCTGGTCACTATTGAAGCTTATCTTCTGATGCCCATGGTAAGTCTGATCGACATTAGAAGTCACCCTCTGAACCCAATAGCCATGGTCACCCTCAGAAATGACTGGACAGTCTCCAAATGAGGTTTGGTCAGCACTGAAGTTCACCACAGGGCCCTCACTAAGAGTTGCTATCTGATTATCATCAAGGGTGCTTATCTGGCTCTCTTCATTAGAGATTGTCACCTTGTTTCCTGAAGCTGCTGTGTTCTGGTATCCAGTGAGTAAGGGCTTTGAGCTATCCTTGATATTGGTCAGCTGGGAGCGTGCTGTGTATATCATCTGTTCAACAGGTATATCTTCTTGGTTTACAGGAACAGCCTTAGCTGGCTCTACATGGGGTATATTAAGGGCTTTTACAGGGTGTGTTGTTGAGACTAGCTAGGGGAGAGTAGAATATTCAGAGGTCATGGCTGTGGAACTGCAGGAAGTCATGACTCTGGGCTGACTTGCACTGGCTGTCCTTTCCAGGGGCTCTGAGAGGCTCTAAGACCTGAAGCTAAGCTGGAACTCACATACCTGGTTCTTCCATGGCAGGAAGACTTGGAGAAACTCAAGTGCCTCAGATGTTTGGAAGATGGAAATAAGCTTTTTGTGGAACTGGATTTTCAGTTGTAAGAAATGAAGCAGATCCAGAAAGTGGACTCCCATGGTAACCACTAGCTGATGTGATCTCAGTAGACTGGGGAAACACATTCTTACATCTTCATTTTAAGTACACCAAAAATCCAATTTGGTTTTAGAATGTTAGGAAAAGTTTAAAATGTCATGAAAAGAACATTAAGGGAAATTTCATTGAAAAAGAATACTATAGAAATTCCTGGAATGTCCTAGAGATTACTAAATGGTTATGACCAATATGGTGTCAAAAAATGAATAATGAAGGCCCTGCTGATGAAGTTTCAGTAGGAAATGTGGTGAGATACTGGAAACTCATAAATGAGTTACAAAAAAATTTTTGAAGCTGTGTCCGTGCCTAGTGACTTGATCAAAGGCAGAGTGTAAGAACAATCAACACATGGATATATGATTTATAATTTCTAAACCAAAATTAGAAGAAGATGTTTGGTTATTTTTAAACATGTGTTATACAGTTTAAGTGATAAGAAAGTGTTTCTATGTGGAGTTTATACTTCTAAGGAGGGAATCATGGCAAGAGGTAGGAATTTAATAAGTTGGTTATATAAATACTGAAAAAGGGGGTTTTCAGAGGGGAAACCAGGAATGGGATAACATTTGAAATGTAAATAAAGAAAATATTTAATTAAAAAATTCCTCAATCTAATTAAATGAAGCAACATAAAAAGTAAATAAAAGTAATCACCATAGCTGAAGGAGTTGTTTTGTAGATGTATCAGGGAGAAGTACAGAGGGTCAGGAAATTGAAGAGAGGTGTGTAGTAGTAGGGGATGGGGAACTGCTGGTAGCCAATAGAAAGTCCCAGGTGCTGGGAAAGCAAGAGGCTCCCAGTATTGTATATGAATGGATCCCCAGGTGGGGCAGTCTCTGGATGGCTTTCCCTCAGTCTCTGCTCCACACTTTGTCTCCCTCCCTCTGTATTTCCTCCCATGAGTATTTTGTTCCCCCTTCTAAGAATAACTAAAACATCCATTTGCCTAAGGATTTCATAAATTCATTGTTTTTAATAGCTGAGTAGTACTCCATTGTATAAATGCACCACATTTTCTGTATCCATTCCTCTGTTGAAGGACATCTGGGTTCTTTCCAGGTTCTGGCTATTATAAATAGGACTACTATGAACATAGTGGATCATGTGTCCTTGTTATATGTTGGAGCATCTTCTGGGTATGTGCCCAGGAGTCGTACAGCTGGGTCCTAACTCCTAAACCTGATAAACAACTTCAGCAAACTTGCTGGATATAAAATTAACTGAAATAAACCAGTACCCTTCCTCTACTCAATGGATAAACAGGCTGAGAAAGAAATTAGGGAAACAACACCCTTCACAATAGTCACAAATAATATAAAATACCTTGGTTTGACACTAACCAAGTAAGTGAAAGATCTGTATGACAAGAAATTTCATGTTTCTAAAGAAAGAAATTGAAGAAGATCTGAGAAGTTGGAAAGATCTCTCACGCTCAGGATTGGCATGATTAATATAGTAAAAATGCCAGGATAGCAAAAACTATTTTCAACAATAAAAGAACTTCTAGTGGAATCACCATCCCTGACCTCAAGCTGTATTACAGAGCAATTGTGATAAAAACTGCATGGTATTGGTACAGTTACAGGCAGGTAGATCAATGGAATAGAACTGAAGACCCAGAAATGAACCCACACACCTATGGTCACTTGATCTTTGACAAAGGAGCTAAAAATCATCCAGTGGAAAGAAGACAGCATTTTCAACAAATGGTGCTGGTTCAACAGGTGTTTAGCATGTAGAAGAATACAAATTGATCCATTCCTATCTCCTTGTACAAAGCTCAAGTTCCAGTAGATCAAGGACCTCCACATCAAACCAGATACACTGAAACTAATAGAAGAAAAAGTGGGCAAGAATCTCATATATATAGGCACAGGAGGAAATTTCCTGAACAGAACACCAATAGTTTATGCTCTAAGATCAAGAATTGACAAATGGGACTTCATAAAATTGCACAGCTTCTGTAAGGCAAAATACACTGTCAATAGGACAAAAACATAACCAACAGATTGGGAAAAGATCTTTACCAACCCTACATCATATATGGCTATATGGCTATTATCCAATATATACAAAGATCTAAAAAGTTAGTCTACAGAGAACCAAATAAACCTATTTAAAAATGGGTTGCAGCCAGGCAGTTGTGGCACATGCCCTTAATACCAGCACTTAGAAGGCAGAAGCAGGCGGGTTTCTGAGTTCGAGGCCAGCCAGGTCTACAGAGTGAGTTCCAGGACAGCCAGGGCTATACAGAGAAATCCTGTCTCTAAAAACCAAAATAAGTAAGTAAGTAAGTAAATAAATAAATAAATAAATAAATAAATAAAATAAAAATAAAAATGAGGTACAGAGCTAAACAAAGAATTCTCAACTGATGAATACCAAATGGCTGATAAGCACCTAAAGAAATGTTCAACATCCTTAGTCATCAGGGAAATGTAAATCAAAACAACCCTGAGATTCCACTTCACACCAGTCAGAATGGCTAGGATAAAAAACTCAGGTGACAGCAGATGCTGGAGAGGTTGTGGAGAAAGAGGAACACTCCTTCACTGCTGGTGGGATTGCAAGCTGGTACAACCACTCTGGAAATCAGTTTGGCGGTTCCTCTGGAAATTGGACATAGTACTAACTGAGGACCAAGCTGGCATAGCTTCTAACTCAGCCTTGAACATTCTTTCTGATCCTCAACATCTAAATCTCTTTTATGATAGTCTTTACTCTTTTGAGGATGGATTAATTTTTTGAAACAAACAAAAGGAGTTTAAAATATATATTATGATTAATTAAATATAATTTCTAGATTCCCATTGAAGAATATCACATTTTCTTTCTATCATGTCTGTAATCTAGATTTGTTTATTTAAATGACACAGGGAACAGATGAAATAGCTCAGCAGTTAAAAACACTTGCTACTCTTATAGAATACCTGAATTTGCTTTCCAGCATCCTTCCAGAGCAGATGCTCATGATAACCTGTAACTCTAGGAAATACAGCACCCTCTTCTGGTCACTGTGGGTACATGTACACACATGTACATACATATAGCCACAGTCAAACACATGGATAATTAAAAATTAAAAAATAGATTTTTATAAAATAAAATGAATTAAATAAATAAATAAAATAGATTGTTTTTATATGAAAATAGGAAGTTTATTTGTGAAGGTGATGGGGACCACCAGAGGAAGGGCAACAAAGAATAATGCAAAGTGACTATAATAAAATAACTGATAAATATGCATGGCAGTGTCATAATAAAGACCTGGTATTTTAAACAATACCCATATAAGAATAAAAGAGATAACAGTTTTGGGTGGCTAAAAATATGCTAGAATGTGTTCACTAAGCATATTTCTTTTTTTAATGAAATGTTTTTGTATATGGGGGTGAACAGGGGTATTGGGAGCTTATAAGAATTTTTATGTGCATACATGTGGGGGTTAGAACACACACAGGTATTTTCCCTCAAATGATGTTCACTTTTTCCAGTGTATGAACTTTCACCATAAGAATGGGCTGATTAGGGTAAGGACTGAAGGAGTGCAAGGGGTTTGCAACCTCATAGGAAGAACAACAATGTTAACCAATCAGAACCCCAAAGTTCCCAGGGACTAAACCACCAACCAAAGAGTACACAGGAGTTACCCATGGCTCAAGTTGGTTATGTAGCAGAGGACTGCCAACAGGAGCTTGTTGGTCCTGTGGAGGCTCGATGCCCCAGTGTAGGAGAATGCTAGGGAAGTAAGGCAGGAGCGGGTGAGTGGGTAGGGGAGCACCTTCATAAAAGCAGGGGGAGAGGGAATGGGATAGGGGACTTGTGGAGGGGAAACTGGGAAGGAGGACAACATTTGTAATTTAAATAAATAAAATACCCAACAACAACAAAAAAGGTCTTACCATACTTTGCTGAGCTTCCTTGTGAGCCCTTACAATGTACTTTATCTTTATATTCTTAGTTGGCTTTATTGTGTCTTATTTCTTTCCCAGCAATAAGCATGCATTTTTAGTACATCTTTCTCTTAATGGAGTTTCACTGAAATAATAATCAGATTATGGATGTTCTATAGTGTGTGTTATAGTTGTTTTATATAGGGATCCTCAATCCTCATGTTTGTCAATTTGTTCCAGGTAAGTATTTATTTTGTAAAAGAAATTAATAATTTAGCATTTTCAACATCTGCTAAATATGTTTTTAATTACTTCTAATAAAGATCAGGTTAGTGTTCTCTAGCATACATGGAATGATGATGTCTGGTGATAAGTTATAACCAGGTAGGCATACTTATATATTAGCTTCTGTATTGATGGTAATCACTAATTTCTAAAGTGACAAATTTTCATAGTTACCATTTTACACTTTTATTTATCTTATATTCATATTTACAGAAATTAATATATTTAGTACAATGAGTTTAAGGCAGAAAACGTTTTCAAAAGATGCTAAAACATATCAATGAAAAGAATGAAAAAGTAAGGCATGCACCAGAAGATGCTTTTCACTAGATAATTATCCTCATCTAATCAAAATTTTTATTTTGGTATACTAAAAGTTTGTTTTCAAACCTAGATTGATAATATAGGAGGAAATGGAATATTAATTATAGCTATGTCCACTTTTTCTTTCATTTAGAATCAATACTTCACAAATAAATCATTATATGGGAGAGAATGAAATGGCAAAAGCATGTTTCTTATGTCATTTGGAAAATGAGCAGCAAACTTATCAACATAAGCAATTTATTGTTTTAAACAAAAATTGCAAAAGCTCAAGAAAATCAGTTCATTTTAATTTTGATGCTATAGTATTTAAGATTTTCAACCTTCTTTTGTATAAAACAAGAGTGCCCAACCTTTCGGCTTCTCTGGGACATATTAGATGGAAAAGAACTGTCTTGTGACACACATTAAATTTTTCTCAACAAAGAATGATGAGGAGCATAAAAGATCTGTGTAAGAAACAATGTCCTCAAATAATCTCAGTTATATAGCACCTTGTTCAGAGTCTTCTAAAATCAAGTTGGTTTCCAGTTTGCTATTGTTAGTAAACGAAACAAACATATCCAAGAAATAAAATATTTATGTTTCTGCATTTTCTGTTATAAAAGTAAAAGAAGAGAGGGCAACTTGAAAGCTAGTAGGATATTTGAGAAATAAATTCATCATTATCTGGTTCAATGGATGTTGTTTTAATTTTCAGTAAGTTCTCAAAGTGCTCATCAAATACTTGGTTCTAATTTTATTCAATGTGCTTCATTCTTCAAAATAATTGCTCACAAATGTAGGTGCTGTCAAAATGTGATGGCATGAATAAGGCCTGATTGTGAGAGTATATTCATATTGAGTAAGTAAGAATATATAAAAGTCTGGCAAAAATGACATAATCAAATATTTCTTTGGGTTGAAAGTCAGATTGTGTCTTTATGTGTTCTATTTGAAAATTAGCAAGTAACGAATTTATGGAGACTGAAAATAGAGCCACAAATATACACAGATACAGAAACTTGTTTTGAAGTTCCTGTATTAAATTGCAAAGCAAGGCTATGTGATTTTACAATTCACAAGACTGTGTTTGGCCAATGTGACAAAAACAAATTCCATAAAATTGATTGCTTTTATTTGAGCATGATTTTATTTTCATTCAGAAGGTTGTTATGATTTAAGGCATCACATTAATATAGTGGTTTTCACCTTGAAGATGCATAATTAAGTCAATTAAATGGCCTATTAAATATACTAAAATTGTTACCATTGAAATTGACACTTCACCTCTAAAACAAAATTTTGTTTTCCTACCATAAACAACTTGATAACTTGTCATAAATCATAAAATATTTTCAATATTTGGTCTTGGGTAGGACTTCTGAAAAGTAAATGATGTCAAGTTAGACAGCATCAATAGTCTTTGGGAATTCTCAGAACTAGTGACGAGTTAAACTTCCTAAGGAAATTTATTGCCGATACTGATTAGCATGATGTGTATCTTATTTGAATGTTTTTTTTCCACATGAATTTCCTTGAGGTACTTGTGAATATTTCATTAAATGTTTCTAGGCACATTTAATTGCTTTATTTTTTATTAATTTTATAAATCACTCTCTTTTACCTATTATGAGCAGAGTACTGTTGGTATCTATAACAGATGTGTTGACAGTGGACAAAGAATATGGCTTTAATATATTGTCTATTGCTCCATATAGCTATATTGATATGGTTGTATCTTTTAGTGGCCGTAAAGAATCCATTTGTTCAGTGACATTTTATTTATCATCAATACCACTAATAAAAGTGGCAGATTGAGCCCAATTTGTGGCATCAGTTCTGTCATTCATCACTAAAGCATAAAACTTAGAATTAGTGGCTCTACTCTCCCTCCCCAACTTCTTTCCATAGTATTTTACAGTATTTTTCTTAAGCTCATCTGGCTAAAGTCTCAGTCAGAAAAACTGATTTTGGAAATATCTCTCCTTCTTTTCAGTGCATACTATAGCTTCCATGATCTTACTACAGGTTTTTAAATACAGTATCTTTAAGTGATTTTGATTTACTTGCTCTTAAATATGTTACCACATAACTAACTTTTACAGAATTCATATGAATTGTAAATTTTTATAAAAATTGTTGAAAAGACAGACTTTGGTTTTAGTTCTATTATTTTGTCAGCAAGACACAGTTGATTATAGACCAAATTTGGCAGCATTGTTTTTCATAAAATGCCCTTTCAAATTTCGGTCTTTGAAAATTTGTACAAATTCCCTCCAAATTTAAAATATTGTCCTGCTATTTGACATTACAAAGAAAGAAAAGAAAACCAGTCATCTCTTCACTTTTCTTTAAGCAGTCTTCCTTTATCTGTAATTTTTTTGGTATTTTCTTTTGATGTGTTTTGGAAGCTACACTGGAATTAAAAATAATCATGGAATGGGTAACTATACTAACGTTTATTATGAGAATGAATTAACAGAAATATAGAATGCAAGGTTTGTGTCCTTCAACATCTCAGGTGCAGATGCAGTGGAAAATAGGGTAATTGTCAAGCTCTGGGCAATATTCAAGGGGCAGGTAAGGTACAGAATTTCTCTTAATAATCAAATATGAATTATCACTATACTTCCAAATAATATTAGGTGCTTATTGCTTGCAACAATAGTTTAAAACATTATCAGTAGTTATCATGTTTGACATTACAAGAACATTCAGCGTCAACATGGCGTTTTGTTTGTCTGAGCTTGGGAGATAAATTGGAGGAAGCCACACAATACCATGTAGCTGAAGCCATATGGGTACAGGGAGCATGTCATTGGAACATGATATTGATATTTATGAAGTCTATGGTTGAGAACTGTTTGATCATATTAGAAGTAAAAAATAGCAAAATTGCCTCAGAATGTTTTAAATAAAATTACAAGTTTTTGTTGGGCCATAGTCATAGTTATCCTAGGCTGAATGAGGTCTAGCATCCATGAGTTGCACACACCTGATATAAACAAACAGAAATCTAGGATATAGGAACTATAGGTTGACAATTTATTAAATATCACATAAAATAATTAATTATAATTGATTATAATTTAACAAGTCCAAATTAAATTCAACATTAAAATGTATAAGAATATAGTGATCTAAATATAACATTTTCACAATATTTTTTTAACATAAGCTACATAGAAACAAACAAAACTTTCAGAATTTCCTGGATGATGATTTTATTTATTTTATTATGAATTTGGTGGCTGTGATATTTTCTGTCACTGGGGCATTACTTGTTCTTGAATCTGATGAGATTTTGTTCTCTGCAGTTAATACGTGTATTAATGTTTCACCATCTGGAATGGTTCCCAAGTTTTCAAAATAAGACAGAGTGTGAGCACACCTAAGTCTATGGAAAGAACATGGCAACAAGACCTTTTCAATGTGAGAAAGAAAAGGAGAGGTAATAGGATTAATGTGCAGAGACTGACAAAGAAATCACACAATTATTAGCAACTGCCAGAATGTAAACCTCTATTGTCCCATGCTGAATCTCAGGTGGTCATGAGGAGATCTACCTTCTCTCTCATGATGGGGAGCAAACTTCTGGAGCTTATTAGCCCTACAAGGAAGTGAGTTGGCAAGCAATAAACTGGAGAGACAGTTCAACCACAAAGTAAATTTCCAAGTTGAAACCGTGTTACAATTATTTGTAATCTTAAACTTTATTTCATTGCATTATGTATATTGTTTTTTACATTTATGGTAATTATTGATCAGTTTGGTAAAATTTTGCCATTACATATTAGGAATTGCATTTATCTCTTTTTTTTTTGTTTATTTCCTTCTCCTTTGCTTTCTTTTGGATTGATTTTTAGGTTCTGTTTGTTAGTTTTTATGGTTTTGAATATTGAGTACATGAATTCACCATGAATATTTAATTCTAAACACATTTTTATAACTACAGTCCTGTACAAATAGAGAATTGTTACAGTGTTTAAACTTTTATTTTTTTCTAAACTTGTATAGTATGATTACTTGACATTTGATTTATTTTAAACTTTATATTTAGTAGTTAGTAAGACATTCTATATCTAAACTATAGAGGTTGATTGTAATAAGATTATTTTCAGCTTGTTCTTGAGTGATTTCCTGATATATTTTGGATATCAGGTGTGTAGCTTGTATGTTTTTCCCTAACTGTTTTTCATTTAATTAGTTGGGGTTTTTTGTTGTGCTGGTCTTAATTGTTTATTTTCCTTCCTTGTCTGAGTATTTGTTATCTTATAAAAAAAGTGACTGGCAAGACCAATATTAAAGAACTTTTTCCTGTTTTTCAGAAATTTTATGATTTCAATCGTTATATTTTAAAGTCCATTTGAGTTGATCTTGGTGGAGATAATGGTCCACTTTTGTTATTTTGCATGTGGATATCCAGTTTCCCCAATGTAATTTTATTGGCTCCATTGAAAATAGATACACGGGTTTCTTTCATTCTGATGGCTTGGCTCTAAGGCATGGTGATTTTGCTGGTTGACCTCTCATCAGGTAATGCTGTTTGGCTGACTTCGTGTCCTGGACTACGCTTTGCAATCTCCTCTGTTTACATAGGTTTTCTGGAGGAATTCTTGGCCAGGTGCTTTCCTGGACTGTACTATATGTCCAGGAGAAACTTCAGCTTTTGTTTTACACTTGGGTAGGGCTTCAAGCTGGCCTGTTTGGATGGAGCTGGAGCCAGGTTGGTGGCTAGGCTTCCTGCCCAGAGAAGGTGCTTGCCTTCTGTGCTCCATGATGTGACTGACGGCTGGTTAGGCACGTGTTGCAGGCGGATCTGCTTGCCTTGCTGTTGGCCAGACGGGGTTCTGACTCAGCTTTAGATGCTGCAGAGCCTTTATCCGAGACTTTTGTTTGGTTCAGGCAATCAGAAGCACTGCTGCCATAATCCAAGAACCGGTGGTTGGGAGCCCGACCCTCTTTCATTTCTGCCTGATCCCAGTTGTAGAGGCCTGGCAATTTGCTCCATGTCTGCCATGAGAAGGGATGGAAGAGGGCCTCCTAGAACACCTTGTAGTGCTCAGGCAGTTTGACATGCAACCTTAGATTTTCCTTTTCCACTGAGGAAGCCTAGAAGGTCTTTCAAAGTAAGCCATTCTGGCTTGTGGGAAACAAAAAGCTGATCAAAGAGAAGAAAAGATTCTGCTCCTCCTCACTTTTAAAAAGTAGCTTTCCTTATATTTAAAGCAGTAATAGGTCTTCCCCAAAGACATTTTGTTGTTGCTGTGAATAATTGTAGTGCTTTTTATGAGGGAACTCAGAGTCCAGGGTGTATTATTTAATCCCTTTGGTGACATCCTTTCCAGTCTACTTTCTTGTAATCATAATTTGAGGCAATTAGTTTCACTTCTCTTATGGAAGCATGGTCAAACTTTGATTTAGCTGAATGAGCACCAACCCGATCCTAGTACAAATCTACTGAAGTCCAACTTGGCAAACCAATGAGTATATGGGTCCTACTTACAGAACATAGGTAAAGGACCAGTTACAGAAGTGTGAGTGACCTGAGAAGAAGCTGCATTGTTACAAAGTCTCATGCTACTATGGATGGTATCATGAGTCATTTCTATTTCCACTTCTTGGGGAAGGGTGACACCTTCTAAAATCACTTGCAGCCGAGAAAAGGCATAAAGAAGTAATAGTTTGTAGTCCCAGGTAGAGTCTTGTGATGTCTCAGTCTCTCCTCCTATGGACTATCAATAGTTCTATCCCTACTACAGGAGACATAGCTATCTGTATTGTTCATTGCAATAAGTTAACTAGTTGGCATTTTCCACATGGTCTAAGCAACCTCTCCTATAAGACAGTGAGGAAATTATCATATTATCCTTCCAGATAAAAGGCTATAGAATAACATGCTTCCTAGAGAGGATATTTCATAATTTGCTTTAGTCAGTGTTTGTTGGTGAGAATCATGGTTTTTGAGACAGTGTTTCGGAATAGCTCAGACTTGCCTGAAACATGTAGTAGCTCAAGCTCCAACATCTTAATTTTGCTCTTGTAGTCCTCTGAGTGCTGGCATCATAGGCTTGTGCCACCACACTCTGGTAAATGCAACTTTCATTGGCATTTTGTTCTCATTCGTAAAAGAGATTTGATACCTCTAAGTCTCAAATTCATTTCCTTGGAACTTTGAAAACAATCGTCTTACTACTTGAGGTTTTATTTCCCATAGAGAATGTTATAATCCGTATAACTTTTGTCACTTAGCCATTTCTTCTCCATGGTTGCATTTAACAGTTTTTCTTTGGTGTTTTACCACAACATTTCTAAGCAGACAATACAAATATTGTTTTGTGGGGTTTTTTTTTTT
>JADRCD010043644.1:171-13911 GCA_019843815.1 Montemys delectorum | reverse complement strand
CCCCCCCCCTCCCAGAACACCACACTGTGGCACTCCCCAGACCCATCACAATGTCCTTCTGCCATTAAAGAGCCTCTGGGGAAATCAGGCCCCATTGGGCCCGCTTCCAAGACCAAAACTCCAGCCTGGGTACCTGGGAAATCACAGGGGCCACACTACTGAAGCTCAGTGGCTAGAACCTAAAGTCAATGAGAGAAGACTGAGTTCAAATTCTGGCTATCCCAAATCCTAGCTGGGTAACACTGGGCGGGCTGCCTCACCGCTCAGTCATCCACTTTTATTCCTATCGTGAAAAGCTTACACCTCAGCTAATGTGTTAAGTGCTCAGACCACACCTGCACATAGTAGGCTCTCTGTGAGCTGTAGCTTTGGTTAATAAGGTCTTGAAGAGCCTCTCTCTTCCTCAGTCACTCAAAAAAATGATTATGATGACCTCAGTCAAACGAGACCGTGTTCTCCAAGAGCAACCCCACGGCGGGACTGGTACCCCCTAAGAACCACTGGCACTAGGGGGCAGAGGTTAACAAGAGCCAGGGTTGGGCAGAGACTGCCTGGGCAGTTAAAGAAGCAAAGGGACCTCCTAGGGCAGAGGGCTAAGGCCACCCACCAGTCCCATCAGCCCCATCTCCTGGGACTTCCCTTCCCCCTTGGTCTTTGGGGCAACAATTTGTGCTGGTTCAGGCCTGGAAATACCAGAAATACCAAAAACTGAAGTTGTCTCTCTTTGGGCGGCCACAGCATAAAACCAACCAACATGAGCCTGCTATTAACCTCAATTAGCTTGGAGAAGATTCCATCCCAGACTCCATTGCTCCAGCCAAGCCCCTCAATGCAGGTCCAAAATGGCCAAGCAGCGAGTGGGCAGTGGAAAGGACCGTGGGTGGTACTCCCTGCTTAAGAACTGCACCGAGAACAGGGTGTCCTGCGCGTTGGGGGCTGGGCTGCCTCCTACTCCAGCGCCCAGGCTGGGCTGCCTCTGTCCACAGAGCAGCACAGTGGAGGTGACTGTTCTCATCTGACCATGGTGACTGCTCGCTAGGGCAGCTGGGAGCACAGGCCTGGGTGTTGCAGAGGTTCATTGCCAACCACGGGGCCAAAGCCGCCCCCACCACTCTTGTGGACCCTGCATCTAAAGACAGAAGGCCAGCCACAGCACACAGAGGCCCTCACAGGGTCTTGGATAGGAGCAGGGCCCACTGTCTGGTCACACACCCAGCCAGCAGGGACGCTCTGCTCACACACTGCCCCAGCTCACCCCCAAGAAGGAGACCCCACAACAGCTACACCCCAGGCACCGTTCCTAGGAGGATAAAAACATCCATTCAAGCAGGGGAGGAGAGCTGTCACCAAAATAGAACTGCTGAGCAGCCATGGGCAGGAGACGCAACCACCACAGAGAGGCAGGCAGACCCGCGTTACAGACTCTTGTCTCAATCACCTGGTCGTGGGACTGGGACAGGCTTGTGTGCGGTACCCTCCCTACCCCCGGTCAGCAGGAGGGGCTCGGTGCTAGGGGCTGCCAACACTATGGTTTGTTCTTCAAGGCTCGAGGAAGCAGGGGACATTGTGAGCGGCGGGGCCGGCCTGAGGAAGAGCTCAGGCAGGGTCACAAGGAGGGAACTTAGACAACGGGGCAGAGCTGGCATGGCAGTGTGGCCGCACCCCTTCACAGCGCTGCCGCCATCTCAACTCCCCACTCACAAAACGACATGGCTATCCCTTGCCTTCTGGAGGAGGCAGTGGGAACAGCCTTCTTCAGGAACTGAGCGATCAGACCCTGAAGCCAGGCTGTCTGCTGGCTCAGCCACGTGCTGTGGGACAAACTGCCAAGCCTCTGTGAGATGGGGGTGACCATAGCTCTTGCCTCACCAGGCTGCTGGGAGGATGCGCTGGTCCTCACGTGTGAAGGAGGCTCAGCTACTGGTGTGGTCAGAACAAGGACCTACTGTGTGCTTGGCAGGCAGGCTTTCCACTTGCCTTGTCTCTCCTTGGTGCCCAGCATTCAGCACCCCTCATTTACCTCTCCCTTTCTGCAAGGAGAATCCAGATGTGATGGGTACCCCAGGACCTAGCCCTTTCCTCCCTCTGCCTCTCACAGGGACCCGGGAGGCGGCCTTTGTATACGCCATCTCTTCGGCAGGTGTGGCCTTTGCAGTGACAAGGGCATGCAGCAGTGGAGAGCTGGAAAAGTGTGGCTGTGACCGAACAGTGCACGGGCTCAGCCCACAGGGTGAGCACACCCGTCCAAAGGGGAGGGCAGGGACCTAGCCCCAGGCCCAGACTCAGCCCAGAACTCTTTCTGCCCTCCACACCCCAGGCTTCCAATGGTCAGGATGCTCGGACAACATCGCCTATGGTGTAGCCTTCTCACAGTCCTTTGTGGATGTCCGGGAGAGAAGCAAGGGGGCCTCCTCCAGCCGGGCACTCATGAACCTTCACAACAACGAGGCTGGCAGGAAGGTAAAGTGGTACCAACCCCATCGGCACTGGATAGGGCTGCACGGGCAGAGTCCCTGAAATGGCCCCACAGTTACTGTGGAAGCTCATCTTCTCAGCGGGCACCTCTGTAGGCCAGGGGTTGGTAGTTGGAGGGGAGCAGATCTAATCCTGTCCACCCAGACATCATGTGCTTACCTGTGACCCCATCTGCCTTCCTGATGTCTACACCCAGGGTTCCTGTGGAGATTCAGCACAGCACTGTGCTCTTTGGGTTACCTGCCACTCATTCAAATGCTTCCCACAACACTGCCCTTCAAGGTGTCCTCCAGCAACTCCAAATGCCCCAAGTACAGGGACAGCATCTCAGTGCTCTGTCCCCAGCACCTCTTGCCAGCTCTGCATAGCATCCAGTAGATGTTTATACAAAGGAAGCACAACAGTGAACCCCTTGATTCTACATCAGTCCCCCTGGCCACCTGCTGATCCCCAGGGGACCCTCCCCCACCTCCACTGTCCCTGATCGCCTCTCTCCCTCCTCCCTGACAGGCCATCCTGACACACATGCGGGTGGAGTGCAAGTGCCACGGGGTGTCAGGCTCCTGTGAGGTAAAGACATGCTGGCGAGCTGTACCGCCCTTCCGCCAGGTTGGCCACGCGCTAAAGGAGAAGTTTGATGGTGCCACGGAGGTGGAGCCACGACGCGTAGGCTCTTCCCGGGCACTGGTACCTCGAAATGCACAGTTCAAGCCACATACGGATGAGGACCTGGTATATCTGGAGCCCAGTCCAGACTTCTGTGAGCAGGACATACGCAGCGGCGTGCTAGGCACGAGGGGCCGTACGTGCAACAAGACATCTAAGGCCATTGACGGCTGTGAGCTACTGTGCTGTGGGAGAGGCTTCCACACCGCACAGGTGGAGCTGGCTGAGCGCTGCGGCTGCAGGTTCCACTGGTGTTGCTTCGTCAAGTGCCGGCAGTGCCAGCGGCTCGTAGAGATGCACACATGCCGGTGACCGTGCCTGTCTGTGCCCAGGACCACCTGCGTGGCCCAGGGAAGACCAATAACTTAAACAGTCTCCCACCACCTACCCCAAAAGATACTGGTTGTATTTTTTGTTTTGGTTTGGTTTTTGGGTCCTCAAGTTATTTATTGCCAAAAAATAGACAGGCAACCCCAAGGGCACCAACCAGGGCTTCCCCAAGCCTGAGCCTTTGTGTGTGGCTGCCACTGACCAAAGGGACTTTGTTTATGCCTCTGGCTGTCCACATTGACCACTGCTGACTACTCAGCTCTTATCGGTGTCCATTTTTCTACATATAGACTAAAAAAGTAGGTACTAAGGATTGGCTGTAGACAGTCCAGGGAAACAGATGGCCCAGTGGGAGGGACAACAGGTTCCATCTTGGTGGAATTTCTATCAGCTGCAGTATAGGAGTTTGCAGCTCTCCACCCCACATACACACAGGGACCGCCAGTAACCCTGGCTCTTAAGGTCCCTAGAAAGGGAATGGATAGATAGCAGGTTAAAGGCTAAGGGCTCTCGGCCCTCACACGAGCAGCTAGATTCCAGGCAAGCACAGGTGAGTAAAGGCAAGAATGCCTATCTAAGGCCAGCCTGCCTCAGTCTCCTCCTTGGGAGGGGAAACTGCCCCTACTCCTCGACTCTCCCAGGCAGGGTTAGGCTGTAATCCTGGATCAGGTCCTAGCTGGGGCCTGTCGAGTCACACACCCCACCCCCTGTTGTGAGTCACCCTCACAGTTTTGTCTTCTGTGAAGCTGAGAATGGAACTGTCAGAGAGACAGGAAAGGGCTGTGCAAAGAGATCCCACCCCGTGATATCTCCCTCACTTAACAAAACCTACTGAGCAAACACTATGCCCCACCCAGGCCCTGTCCTGGAGTATCTCCCTTGATGATCGCATCTGTCCTGGGAACAAACATGGATGCCCATGCCCTCTTTGCAGCAGGTAGGGATGCCTGTCAACCCCACAAGACCTTGGCAGAGGCAGAGCCAGGCTCCTCCTTGGGCCTGAGCAATGGGCTAGGGGCTCTGGCTATAGTAAAAGGCACAGGAGGAACCAGAGGCAGTAGGAGCCAGAGACCACAGGCTGGGTTGGAGTCCATAGGGCTGCAAAAGGCTAAGAGGCTGAGCGAAGAGGGGGACAGCTGGAGGGCTGACTAATTAGGTCTCAGAACCCAAGGCACCTCTATCCCCTGGACCCCAGCTTTCCAAGGCCTTGAGTATAGAAAGGACATAAGATTTCCCAAGGGACAGCTTTCTGTACCTGGTGCCTGGCCCAGTATACCAGCCAAACTGTCAAGACCCTACCAAATGCTCTGTGAACAGGACACACACAGAACCAACTGCCTCTCAGTTGGATGACCACTCCTCAGAGGAACTTTCCAGCCTGATCTCCAAGTGGCTCCCATGTTCAGGACTCCAGGTTTGAGGCTTCAGCTTTGGGATGCCCTTGGGACTCTGAAGTCCCAAGCTCTTTGCTATTGGGTGATGCAAATGCCAAATCCAGGATTCTGAATATGGGTGCAGGCCTGCACAAACTCTCTTCTGGGCCTGTGGTTTGTGCCTTTCTGGCATTGGCTTCCTCACAAAGAGGGTCAACACCCTTGGCCCCCATCCAAGCTCTCTGCTCATGGTCCATCTGAAGAGACAGCCAAAACCAAGTGAGATGCTAGAACCACATTCAAATGCAGGGAAAATCTTGGGCAGGCTGTCTCTGATGTGGATGAAAGCTGAGCTGACCAAGGGTCCCCACGGCTGCCCAGCTGGGCCCCTGCTCCTCTGGTAGACTTAGTTCAGCACCAAGGAAGATGTGACCCCCCTCCTCAGAGCCAGGCGCAGACTAAGGAAGCATGGGGCTGCCCCTTCAGAGAATGCTGAGCCAGGGTCCACAGCCAGTGGGGTCAAGACTGCTTATCATTTTGTGGACACTGTACCAAGAAGGAGGGTACCTAGCTCCCCTAGGCAGATCCTCCCGGAGTTCTGCAGGCCGTGACTAGGTGAATCAGACCACGGGCTAGAACCACTGCCAAGGCCAAAGGAATCCACAACCATAGGGAGAAAAAAAAAAAAAAAAAGCTTCACTGGACTTGTCCAGCTTCAAACTGTCTCAGATCTAGAGAGCTGGCAAAAGTCTGACATAGTTCACCATATTTGGGTCACACAGGACCCAGGAAGCTGGCCAGAAGGTCTACATCCTACCTGAGCCACTCTCTGCTGTTTGTGTCACAAGGCAAAAGTGGTACTCCTTCCTCCAAGGCCAGGGCTGGATAAAGCCAGCTCTGGATGCTGCTGCTCTACCCTGCTGCCCCACCCCGTCCTCCAGTTTTTCTATGAGGCTCCTTGGCATTGTGACATCCCCGTGGCATAGTCTGAGATGCACGATAAAATGGTTATTTCTCTACCTGCCAATTTGTAGCTGTGACTTTTTTTTTTAATAGACTAGGGAGAAAAGAGATGCTTCAAGAAGGACATGAGTAAAGCAGGTACTATTTGCTAAGTAAGTATTTAAAGAGTAAATTCTAAGTATGGGAGCATCCCACCTCTGCCCTTCTGCTTCTAAAGAACTGGACTGCAGCCTATCAGGAACTACCTAATGTTGTCTGAAATCATCAACAGACGCTTGGTCTACACTTTGCTACACCATGAACAGCTATGTGAACTTTGCCCTAACTTAATTGATCACTCATTTCAAGTGCAAGGAATAGAGACGTGATAAAGCAGGTGTTGATACAGGACACAGGGGACAATGGAACAGAATCTCATTCCCATCTTGAGATAAAAGAACCAAAGACCTGTGGCCAAAAGGGAATCAGAGAAATGAAACCAGTCAAATGGAGGGATGGGGGCGTTTATAGGACAGTGGCATGGCACTGACCTCTAATAATGCACACACGCGCACGCGCACAAACACACACTACACAATCTCACTCATGCGTGTGCACACATACACACTACACAATGTCATTCATGCGTGTGCTCTCGCGCGCGCGCGTGCACACACACACACACACATCTTGCTCACACGGAGACCCTGGGAACCCCCATCCTCACTGGTGAAGTCCTCACTCCTCCTCACCAGTCTGTTCCTACTTGAAATGATGACACAAATGCACAGCAGCCTGAGGCAGACAGACAATGTGTCTAGCTTCCCAAACACCTGTAGACACTAGGAGTGTGCTTTCTGAACGGCAGGAGCAAGGTGCATTTGTGGCCAGCAGGCAGGATGAGGTCAGGGGAGGACCTCGGATGGTGGAGCAGAGGGAGAGCTGTTTCCTACACTCAAAGGAGATTGCAGCCACAACCCCTGGGCTTGTGAGAACCGCCATGCTCCCAGGGCCCTTAGACGATCCACTGTCCTCACCTGCAATGTGGAGCTTCCGACCACACAGACTTCATATAGGGGTGTGTAACAGAATGTGTCTCTTGGAGACAGTGAAGAAGATATGGAGTATGATGCTAAATGAACACTAGCTGCCCAGAGTGGAGAGGCCAGAGGGCAGCCTAGAGGCTGCTCTACTCCACAGCCACTCCACTCCACAGTGCTCAAGAAGCAAAGGAAAGGAGCACGCGCGGTCTGGTCAGAAGTGCAGGTGGGAATTTCAGAGCTGCACTGGGTATGCAGTAGGTCCTGAACAGTGGCCGGCGCACAGCTCCCAGGCTGAGTCATGTGCTGGGTAGATGCCCTGGGAACTCCGGCTCAATAGTCTCTGGGTAGAGTGTGAAAATGCCTTAGAGAGTGAACACACCCTCTTCCTCCACTGGATATATGGAGATACCAAAGATAGCTCTGGTCAACTCTGCCGAGGACACAGAGGGTACTAATACTAAAATGGGTTAGAAACTGAGTGAGGAGATGGCAGAAGGCGAGGAGGACACACAGGAGGGAGAGGGGGGTGTAGGAAGGTGCAGAGGCCCTATGGTGGAGGCTGAGGTGAGGAGCTCAGCAGACTCTTAGTTCGGACAGACGGAGCAGAAAGTGCTGAGTTTCGGCACTGATTCAGAGTGGGGTGAGTATCTAAGGATGCAGAAGAGAATGAGGAGGAGTGTGGCCTGGCCTTCTCCAGGCGATGATTTCATAAGCATCCCCCATTTCTTCTTGAGTCGATACTGATGACCCCTACCCTTTTCTCAAGGGTCTAGGACAAGCAGGCGTTGACAGGGGAGGGCAGAAGGGACCCTTTAGGACCAGGACCCCAAGGCTGGCATGGTGCCTGCTTAGGGAGGAGGGGACTAAAGGCCCAGCCCTTGTCAGCATCCCGGCCAGCACTTCGGAGGCAATTAGCAGCCCAGCTGAGCTAATCCCCCCGCCTGGCAGGGCCAACATAAACAGGCCCAGGCCGGGTGCACACTCGCCTCCCTGTTTGCTGAGGGGCCAGGTGGTCCGCCAAGAACAACATCTGTAACCCGGGGCTTTCTCTAGGTTAAAAGTGGGACCCAGCCTTACTGAAGGGTTGACAGTACCTAACAGAGCATGCTCTGGCCAGATGCCCTAGCTGCCCCAGAAAGACTGCCACTGTTCCCAAGCTTTGGGCCAGCAGGGATGAGGAAGCTGGACACAAGGAGCCATGCATTCTGATTCAGCACACGCCTCCACCCATGCCACCTGTGAGGGAGAAGGCCTGTGCCATCTTGGCCAACCTAACAACTGAGGCCAGCAGGAGCTAGGTAGATCCTTTTGGTATGGGCCAAGGATGCAGGCTCCAAGCTGGATTGGGAGCCAATGGGCAGGTCACCCCAGGCCCTTGCCTTCAAAATGTTGTCACCAGTCTAGTCAAAAGAACATATTGGGTCCTGGAATATGGCCAAAATCTAGCCCCATCAGCACCCTCAAGGTGAATTCCCAAGACAAAGGGGAGGGCTAATACATGAGAAGAAACAAGCAGAGACCCAAAGACAGGCAAATGGAGGAGATGGTGCCACGGAAGACAGCCACAAGCTGGGGGTTGGGGGCAGGAACTATTCTGTCAGCTTAGACAGACTGGCTCAGTGATCACTGGGACAGACAGGTCCCTTCTCAGACCCCACTTCTGGATTCCAGACAAGTTTTGCCTTCATCAGACCTACTAAGTCTGGGACATCATTTTAGGGCCTCGCCTCACCCACTGCATCTTCCCAGGGCTCCTGTGAGAGACACTGGCTATACTCACTTTCCACCTGGAAAGTGAGAGTTATGCACACCTCTGATTGGGCCAGGTCCTCTTTGTGAGTGGGTCACCAGTGCTCGGCACCGCCACCTTCAGGGCACCATAGATCAGGCCCAGAGGAAAACCCCTGACCACCATCTGTCTTGGACACAAGCAAATAGCTGAACATAGGGCTTTCCTGTGAGACAGGCCAGCGCTGAGGCAGGCGTGGTTTCTATGCATGCTAAAGCTGAAGACTCAAGCCCACAAAAGGGAGACACTTGTCTCAGGACGGAGCCCAGAGCTTTGGCTTCCCAACCAGGGGCTCGTTTGTCGGCAGAGGCCCCGCCCAGTGCCACCAGCCTCTCCTGTAAGTCTGCCAATGCCCTACACTTGCTTCTGATGCTTCCTAGCTAGAGGGCCATGGAGCCTTCCGTGCCCCCAGCCCCTACCACACAGCAGTGTCTATGGCTGGGCAGACCTCCACCGGGGAACCTGCACACAGCTTTCTCTTCAAGGCTGAGGGTGAGGAAGCTGGAGCAGGAAACAGGAGCCCTCAGCAGGTGCCACCCAGATGTGATGGCAGACTCTAGTCCCTGTTCCAAAACTGCCAGGTAGACTGTCATGCTCTTGCTGGTGGGACTCAGGGGCTACCAGCTAAATCTACCATCTAAACCCTTTACTCCTTTTGGGCTACACGACATTTGGCTCTAGAACCACAGATCTCTTCATTCTGAGGGTTACGACCCTTTCACAGAGGTCACCTAAGACCATCAGAAAACACAGGTATTTACATTATAATTCAAAACAGTAGCAAAATTACAGTTATATGGTAGCAATGAAATAACTCTTTGGTTGGGGGTTGCCACACCATGAGGTATTAAAGGGTCACAGTGGTAGGAAGGTTGAGAACCACTGATCTAGAAGACTCAGCACAGACCAAGGTGTATATGATGAGAGGAGTCCTTTTCCCCTATAGTTCAAGCAAAAAAGGAGGTTGCATCCACAACAGATGTTTCACTGGGAGACTGAAAGACAAACCACAAGAGCCCAGAAACAAGCAGACCCCTTGGCAGGACTGACTTCTTCACATAGCACCTAACTCAAGAATGGAGACTCGCAGCTTGTCTCCTGACAGCTCCTCAGCCAGCAGCCTGAAGAACCTGAAGCAATTCAGTAATTTCTGGCTCCCTCCTGAAAACAGAGGAAGGCCGTGGAGCCAGAGCCAGAGCGGGTCTTCTGAAGTTTGTGTCTGTACACCCCTACTCTCCATCTCTACTATGCAAGACCAAGTGAGGACTACAGCGGAGTCTGTTGGCTGGGGAGGTATAGATGGCAGTCACAAGCCATAGGCATCCTGGCCCTTTCCATAGCAGTCAGGAAGTGTGTGGTGGGACAGAAAGGGTGGCACTGTGAGGTCCTAGTCTTGCAGGCTCAGCAGGCACAAGGACCGCTGCTGGGTCTTCTTTTCTTTGAATCCCCTACATCCATCCCTCCCCTCCTTCCATCTCCCAGCCCCTCCTGCAGCATGGACTCCTCACCACCCCCAGCCCCCAACCCCTTTCTTGAAACAGTGATGGAGCCGCCTGTGACAGGGTGGGTAGCTACTTTCCGGATCACCACGAAGCTGCAACAGATCGAGTGGAGAAGCAACTGTGATGATGTGGGGCTGTGAATGAAGTCAGAGTGTTCAAAAAAGAGGCTCAGAGCAGGGGCAGCACAGTCATTCAAATGGGAAGGGGGCAAGAAGAAAGAACCCCAGACCCATGTTAAGAGAAGCCTGGGAGCTAAAGCTGCAGAGATCTGGGTGTGCACCCTTCCTGCCTTGCCCTGGCCAGGTGACCTCAAATAGGTTAGCTTCTGTGAGTCTCAGCCTTCACATTCGGAGCATCTGAGGGCTGTTAATGAGAACTAAACCACAGTGCGGGTCAGTATCCAGGAAGTAGTTCCCTCTCCTGTTGTCTTTTGTAAGGGGCCATGCACTGTCCTCCAACTCAGGCAGAAGGGCACAGCCAGACACTGATGGTTGCCCCACACATGGACTCCAATAGTCTCCTCTGAGAATCGGGGAGATAGTCAATGGTGCATGTGACTGCTGGTCCTCAAACTGCTCAGATGCCCGATCTCAACCACAGCAGGCCCTAGTTTGGAAAGAGTGCCAGCAGAAGGAGAGAGACAAGAAGAGACTCCCATCCAATTAGCTCTCAAAAGTCTGAATCCCAGCAAGCTTCCCGAGTAGAGGAGGAGGAGCTGGACAGAGGGAGAAACCGTTGCAGCTGCTGCTTCAAATGTGACCAGAAACAAATCAATAGCAGTTTCCAAGTGGACATTTTGAGCCGTTTATCCCTCTGGTCACTCCCCTCAAGGGCTGTCTAGTAGGGAAGAGCTTTGGAGTCAGCAAACCCCAAGTCTACAGCTTCCTAGCTGTAGGAAGGATATACTCACGTTGACGATAAAAGCACATCACCTGGCCCACAGTGGGACACGATGCACTTCAATGCTTATATGCGATATCTGCTCCCCAGCCACACAATCTTTCAGATATGGTGCCTCCATTCCACAGAGAGGAGCACTGAGTAAAGGTCAGATGAGCCATGGCGTGAAGCTGAGGGGATAAAGGCTACCAATGGTGCAAGGCAGACTGAGCAGGGAAAGCAGGAGAGTGGGCTCTGGTCACCTCCCTGATGCTGTGCCCCTTTAATACAGCTCCTCATGTTGTGGTGACTCCAACCATAAAATTATTTTCATTGCTACCTCATAACTGTAATTTTGCCACTGTTACAAATCATAATGTAAATATCCGATATGCAGATTTATCTGATATGTGACCCCCAAGGCAGTTACGTGCCCCACAGGCTGAGAGCTGCTGCTCTAGATCCTAGGTTCCTCTTCCTCCAAAACAATAGAACCACTTTCCCTAAAACCCAAGACCCTGTAATTCCCCTTCCAGGGCCCCAGAAGAGAGCCTTGGCCTGGTCTGTGACCCCTGGTCCCAACATAAGGCCTCCCTGGAAAGCCAGCCCCCATGACTTTATTATAAATGACGCCCTGAATGGCCATCTGACCCATCCTGTCTCCAAGTTCCTGAAGCCACAGCCAAACACAACAGTGTGGGCTTGTTTCTTTGGGGCCCAGAATAGAAGGCTCCCCAGCACCTGGGAGCAGCTGGACACTAGAACTCCTTATCCCGTGCCAAGTGCATCTATAAACAAGGCTTTGCAGTGGCTCCCTGCGGCTGCTCCCCACGAGGTCAAAGGGAGAGAAACAGGCTAGAATGGGGGCAGCCTATATCCTCACAAGTAAGGGTGAGCTGGCAGAGTCTGGCCTTAAAGGTGGTCCCTGGGTTCAGTGGCGCTTTTCACTGCTGGTCTTGCGCCCCTCACCTCGGATGGGTGCGCTAGTGCCCAGAACTGCTGTCCTGTGCCAAGTTCCTGGGACCCCATGGTCACTGCTGTAGGTCCCACTGTTTTACAAGCTGGCGGGGAGAATGAGCCCAATAGGGTGGAGAGGCTGGATGCTGGGCTGTTGTGCGTGATCCTGTTTGCTATAAAACAGCCAGACATTCCTAGGACCTGGAATCAGGCCGAGGCCGTGGAGCTAGCCTTCCCGGCCATATATCTCCAGGCGGGGGGACAGGCCTGAGACATCTGAGATAATAAAGACATGACTGTCTCAGCCCTGGGGCTTGTCTCCCCTTTGTCCCAGGGCCCAGCAGCCAGCGAGTTTAAAGAGATCCTCCCCCTTCTCCTGGGAAAGTACACTTTCATCGGATTCTACAGCCCATGGGGTTAGCTTCCCAAGAGCCAGGCCTGGGCTGGACTCCTGTTCCCAGCTCAGCAGAGCACGGGACGATCAAGGGCCAGCCTTTAGCAGCACACAAGAGAGAGTGGCTAACTAGGCAGTGATCATTCACATCACAACTATGGCCTGACAACCATTCCCTGTACACGTGTCTCTAGTTCTCTAGGACACAGGACCTAACTTTTAGGCATGAAGAAACAAAACCTCCAAGAGGTTAAAGGGCTTCTCTAAAGTCATACCTATTGGGTGGCAGACAGCGAACGCAACTTCACAATGCATTAAGATACGGACTCACTCTTCCCATGTCTGTACTAGGGGTGCTTTAGTCTAAAGCCCGTGCGTGACTCCTGGAGTTAATTCTCATGCTGTTTTTGATCCTTCCCTGTGCTCCCTCTTCCCTAGCTTCCAGTGCTCGACTCCATAGGAGAGGAGGCTTCCCTTTAACATCTGAAGGAGAAAATCAATACGAGGGAGGCGAACCCACAGCTGCCAGCCTTGTCTCCCAAGTCACTCCCACCTCGGTATGGCCAAGTAATAGCAGCAGCCTGTCACGAGGGTGCATGACTTCGTGAAGGGAGCACAGAGCCATGAGAGGGGCGAAGGATGAATCTGGGACACTTTGTGGCTTGGAAGGTTGGGCCTGAGCTTTCCTCGGTGGCTGGAAAGAGACATCACAGGCACATATAAGCTGAGAGAGCACTGGACACAGAACCTACAAGCCCAGGTTCAACCTGTGAAGTCTCATAAAACTCAACTCTAAGCCAGTTTTCTCATTTGCAAAATAAATACCTGTCCCATTGGCTGTACAGGCCCTTGCAAAGATGAACATGAAGCGCCTTGTGACAGCTCTGCAAACAGATGACATCACAGCCCACATGCGCTGTTCCCCTGCTGTTTTCTTTTGCATTCCTGATGTCCCCTTCTCCCTCCTTTTCTTCTTGTCAAACATCTGATCTCAACATGCTCAGTTTCACGTTAGCTCAACATGCACAAAAACCCAGGAATGATTCTTCTAGTACAACCACACACAAAAAGGGGGCCAAGGGCGAGCTCAAACACCTGCTAAGACAACAGACACACCACACAGTGTAAGCCCAGAGCCAGCAGGAACAGACCTGCTAAGGCACAAAAAAGGCCAAGATCTATCTACTTCTGTCAATCTCCACATACTTTCGCCTGACAGCAGAGCCCCAGCAGTGCAGGATAGTGTCCCAGCCTTTCCTCACGGGACCCCAGGCAACTTCCAGCTACAGGTGGAGTCATCTAGCCTTGCCCCTACTTTCCTTCTCCTCTGTCTATAGGCCTCTGCAAACCAGGAGCCTGCACTCTACCGGGTACACAGCAAACCAGGAGC
>JADRCD010043643.1:924-22246 GCA_019843815.1 Montemys delectorum | reverse complement strand
GCCAGAAACTGGAAACAACCCAGATGTCCCTCAACAGAGGAATGGATTCAGAAATTGTGGTACATCTATACAATGGTGTCCTACTCAGCTATTAAAAACCATGAATTTATGAAATTCTTAGGGAAATGGATGGATCTGGAGAATATCATCCTGAGTGAGGTAACCCAATCACAAAAGAACACACATGGTATGCACTCTCTGATAAGTAGATATTAGCCCAGAAGTTTGGAATACAAGAAGAACAACCTACAAACCATAAGAAACTCAAGGAGAAGGAAGACCAAAAGGTGGACATTTCATTCCCTCTTAAAAGGGGGAACAAAATACCCACAGAAGGAGTTGCAGAGATTAACTATGGAGCAGAGATTGAAGGAAGGACAAGCCAGCCTAAATATAGCTATCTCCTGAGAGGCTCTGACAATACCTGACTAATACAGATGTAGGGGCTCACAGCCATCCATTGAACTGAGTACACAGTAACCAGTGAAGGTGTTAGGGAAAGGAGCTATGGAGCTTAAGGGTTTGCAGCCCCTTAGGACGAACAACAATATGAACTAACTAGTACCCTCAGAATTCCCAGGGACTCAACCACCAACCAAGGACTATACATTGTGGGGCTGATTGTTCTGGCAGCATGCGTACAGTAGAGGATTGCAAATTCGATCATCAATAGGAGGAGAGGACCTTGGCCCTGTGAAGGTTCTGTGCCCCAGTGTAGGGGAATGCCAGGGCCAATAATTGGGAGAGGGTAGGGTGGCAGGCATGGGGAGGGGCAAGGCAACAGGGGTATGTTCTTGTTTTTGTTTGTTTGTTTGTTTGGAGGGGAAACTTGGGAAAGGGGAAATTTACATGTAAATAAAGAAAATACCTAATTAAAAATTAAAAAAAGATATAGTTTACCAATTTGTTATTCATTTATAATAAAACAAGTCATTTTATTGAGGCATGCATTAATCTTCTATATTAGCCCTCAGTAGAATTATACTCATTCAGATAGTTCATAAGACTGTAATTCCTCTGAAAGATACTTATGGAAAAAATTCACCTTTTTCTTATTTTTCTTTTAGAACCATGTCACAAAACCTCTTTGGGGAGAAGCAATTTAGCTCATGTACTGAAAGTGAGCGCCTCGTTAAAATGTTCCTGAGCAATAAGTATGCAGAGATGCCTCAAGTGTAAGTAGATAGTGCAGATGGGTAATTTGAATATGCATATATTCCAGCCTTTATGCTCTGCTCTACTTAAGCTACCATTCCGTTGAGTTAATGCCACAGAATTTCTGTTCTCTATACTGCACTGAGAGTTTAGACTGAAAGTATTCCTCTGAGCTCTATTATAGATGAAAAATGTGAGCAGAATTTTTTTTCCCAGTGTCAATCTTAAGAACATGAAACTAAAGCACCCACAATTCATCATTACTCCTAGGGAGTGTGGGTGTGCTCACTTAGATACTCTTACTTGCCATTACCTTGATATCTCTTTTTTAGCATGAAAAGAAGTCTGACAGTAGATTCCCATAGATCCAAGCTCATACATAAACCTGATGCGTTATCTATGTCCTAGATCATGTCATATTTCAGTAAGTTATCATCTTATTACATGAAGTCATTTCAGGCTACAAATAGCAATTAAACTCCAAACAAGCTGAGGAAATTAGCTTACCCCTAGACATGCTGAATCTCTCAGTGAGAGAATTCTTGCTTAAACAAATAGATACAAGATGATGACATAGCGTATAATCATATAAAACGTAATATCAATTTAATTCAAATTTCCCATTTAGCTTGCTCGACAAGATTGATCTTTATGCCTTTTAAAAATAAGAATTAGAAATAATTACATTATCACTGATTCTTATAGGACAAATACTGGAGTATCTTTTACCATTACCCTAAAAAGAAAATCACATTACCTCTCAAATAAACTTCTATTCTTTCTTACAATGTTAGAATCCTCACTATATGGTGAAGGAATTCCATCCACAGAATTTGTTTCTATCTCTCTCTGTGTCTCTGTCTCTGTCTGTCTCTCTGTTTCTCTGTCTCTGTCTCTCTGTCTCTTTCTCTGTCTCTCTCTGTCTCTCTCTCTCTGTCTCTCTCTCTGTCTCTCTGTCTCTCTGTCTCTCTCTGTCTCTCTCTCTCCATTTTATTTTTTCACTTTCTATCCTGTTCACTGCCTCTCGTCCACATCAAGGCCTCCAACAATCCCCCCTCCTCCCTCTTAGTCCTCTGAGAGGGTAGAGGACCTACTAGGTATCCCCCCACCCTGGTACATCAAGTCTTTGCAGGACTAAGAACATCCTCTTCCATAGAAGGCAGACAAGACAAGATAAGCTAGAAGAACTTATCTCACAGATAGACTTAAACTTTGGGTTAACTCCTGCTCCAGTTGTTTGGGATCTCCATGAAGACCAAGCTACACATCTGCTACATATGTTCAGGGAAAGGAGGGGCTATACTCAACTCATGTATGCTCTTTGGTTGGTGGCTCAGTCTCTGAGCCCAAGTGTCCAGGTTAGTTAACTCTGTGGGTCTTCCTGTGGAGGTCTATCCCATTCAGGGCCTGGAATCCTTCCCTGAACTCTTCCATAAGAGTCTCCAAACTCCGTCCACTGTTTGCCTATGGATCTCTACATCTACCCAAACTAGCTGTTGGGTGGAGCCTCTCAGACTACAGCCATGCTAGAGTCCTGTCTGCAAGCATAAAAATGTATCATTAATCATGTCAGGGAGCTTAAAATGCTGTGGTAGCTAAAAAAAGAATAATCCACATGGACTTTTATGTTTGAACAGTTGGTTCTCAGTGAGTGGAACTGTTAGGAAGTGTAAGATTGTTGGAGGATGTGTAATCATGGTTTTGAGGTTTCAAAACCCCAAGTCATTCCCAGTTAGCACTTCCTGTCTCCTACTTGTGGATCAAAACATAGTTCTCAGCTACTGCTATAGCACCAGGCCTGTCTAGCTGCTACCATGATCCAAACCATGATTGTCATGGACCCATTCTAAGAAAACATGAGCACTAAGAACTCTTACTTTTATATGTTGCCTTGCCCGTAGAATCTTATCCCAGCAATAAAAATGTATCAAAGGCTGGGCAGTGTTGGTATATGTCCTTAATCCTAGCACTCAGAAGGCAAAAGCAGAGGCAGGTTGAACTCTGTGTGATCAAAGCAAGCCTAGTTTGTTGAGTGAGTTCCAGGACAGCCAAGGCTACCCAGAGAAACTCTGTTTTAAAAATAAAAGAAAAAGAAAGAAAGGGAGAGGAAGAGAGAAGGAAAGGAAAGAAGGAAGGAAGGAAGGAAGGAAGGAAGGAAGGAAGGAAGGAAGGAAGGAAGGAAGGAAACAATCACAAGAAAGATAATATACTACAAATCTCACAAAAGTGAAAACAAATTATCGAAGAGATTAGAATTTGTTTCAAAGAAAAACCAATACAGAAGTTCCAATTAAAAGGAATTTTAGAGAGGTGAAAAATGTAGATGAGAATTTTTCAAATAAATAATTGTCATATTTAGACAATTTGTTATAAAATAGTTCTAAATGTAGTCAAATATAGTCACTATTTCTGAAGCTTTTATTATCCTGTATAATCATTGTTTTTTCATTGTTTTCTTCATCTGTTAGCTTCTTAAAAATTTGTTTTTCATATTTTATATAAATGAAATATCACATAGTTGAATAATTCTTTAAATAGAATAATTGTCAGATGACTTTGAATGTGTGTGTGTGTGTACACGTGTACATGTGTGTGTGTGTGAGTGTGTGTGTGTGTGTGTGTGTGTGTTGTAAAGTATTCATCTTTTCAATGGAAAGGACCAATATTGTACCACCAATATCATAGACACCAAAAAGTAGGAATTTCTGTTTGAGCTTGGAAGTTTTCTATAGAGAATAATCATCTGATCTTCAGAATAGTGCATCACAAGCTCAAGAGCCAGGAAACCAGTACATAAGCAAAATGTGGTGGTGGTTTGAATGTACACAATTCAAACTACAGACTGATTCATAGTTCTTTGTTTATCTAGAATGACTCTTTTTCTCTAAATTCTTTATGTCTACAGTTCCAAAAACCCACTTATTTTTCTTTTATCTATGCATGTGTGTTTGCTTTTTGCTAATGCTATAAATATCTTTTCTTTCTTCTATAGTATAAAGTAATGATACTACCTGAATGCTTGTACTCAAGACTATGATTTAGTCCTTTGACTTCATATATATACATATATGTATATATATTATATATATATAATTTTTAAATGTGAGATTATAATATATCATTTCATCATTCCCTTTCTTCTTTCCAAACCCTCCTATATGCACTACTTGCTCACTTTCAACTTTTAACTATTCTTACTATTTGAAGTCTCATCCTTTATCAACTGAAACAGAAGCATCCATTTTCTTCAAATCCTACTATTTCTTGGAATTTCTATTTATAGTAAACTAAGTGATTTAATGTATTTTACTATATCAAAAATATTTACTCTCCATCTTTGAAAATTCCAAAGATTTTTGTCTGATTTATAATATTTGTATCATATTACTTATACAATATTGAAAAGTATGAAAGATATAAAAACAAGTTTTTATGACCCCTAGCAGACTGAGCAGAACTAAGAATGCAAGTCAGCCTGTTCAGAGCTCTGGGTTCCAGGAACTTGGCTTAACTCAGAGCCTCAGGGCTCTGGTTCCTGAGACTTGCCCCTCCTGGCCGAACTACAATGAGGGCAGAACTAGGAATGAAGGTCAACTGGTTTAGGAGGCTCTCCACCCTGCCAACTAGTAGATAAAGATTACATTCCTAAAATGAATATGTTCCCCTCCCTAACTGACTGAATACCTTGGGTAGGAATTCCCCCTCACTCCCTCTAGTTTGTGGTTTTTCCCTTTAAATACCCCTTGTTTCTTGTGCTTGGGGTGGAACTCCTCTGGCCTGCTAGGCTATATGTTCGACTCCAGATCTGGCTTCCCCTCCTCCCCCTGAATAAACCTCATGCTGTTGCATCAAGATTGGTCTCTCATGAGTTATTGGATGGTCGAGTCATCCCGAGATTTGAGTGAGGGTCTCCCCAGCTCTGGGGGTCTTTCAATATTGCTGTATCTCAATTACTATGACTCATGTTGACTTCTTTCTTTCTTTCTTTCTCGTTTTTTTTGTAAATGCAAAGGGTGTTTTATTCTCAAGAAGTCCAGCATGCTGGTGTCTCCCCAATTCCCAAGACAGAGAGGCACCCAAGAGAGCTAAGCAGGCTTGATTTAAATCACATTAGGCAATTCCAGGGTAAGTGACCTCTATATTAATCTATTGGGCCATCTCTACAGACATTCCATTACCATTACCTCTATTACCATTACTGGGGTGTAGGGGTCTGGAAACTATTACTGAGGAAGTAGCTGAGGAAGTCTGGAAACTGCTGCTGACCCATTGTCCTTGCCTCAGGCCAGGTGGTGGGGCAGCTTCTGAGGCCTGGACTTGCTTGGAACTGCCCAGTTCTTGGAAATAGATTTAAGCCTAGTGTCCTTAACTGTCAGTTTGAAGCCATTTATGGAGTCAGCCTAGCTGTCTCATGAGAACTCTACATGGAACAAATAATCGTATTCTACTATCACAGGTAAAGGAACTAGTAGGTGAATTGTTTAGGGCAAATTGAAGAAGTTTTGAACAAAAAATACTAGGATGATTTTAAATGAATATAAAATGACCTAACCAAATAGTCAATCTACAAACACAGATATAAATTCACAGTCTTCCTTCTTGTCTGATTTTTTAAAAATCATAATTGAATCAGAGTTAAATATTTGTTAAATATATTAATTATTTCCTAAATGGCTCCTTTTAGTTATTATTTATGGGATTGGAAAGTTTTTTACTGTTGATATAGATATTCGTTAATATTTTAAGTCCAGCCCAGCAGTGGTGGCGCACGCCTTTAATGCCAGCACTTGGGAGGCAGAGGCAGGTGGATTTCTGAGTTCGAGGCCAGCCTGGTCTACAGAGTGAGTTCCAGGACAGCCAGGGCTATACAGAGAAAACCTGTCTCGGGAAAAAACCTTAAGTCCAAAGATAATTGTTTATTTCTATTTTTATATTATAATTATATCATTTCATTACTCCAAAACCTCCTATACATTCCTCCTTGCTCTTTCTAATTAATGTCCTCTTTTTTTCATTAAGTATAATTTTAAAAATTTGCAAATCATATGGTCATATAAGGAAAATTGTAAACTTACCAATATGTCCACACACATAGGAATGATGTTTCATGTTTTAGCAGTTTTATGAATTATTTGGAAAATAGTTTCAGAAATCAGGTGTAATGTATAAGGTGCTATATTTATATAAAAATAATAAAGCTTATAATTACTCAGGATTTACTCAATTATTCCACAGTTTTGTGATTGAAAATTTTGAGGCCTTGTTAATATTTCTTGATAATATTGCTCTTACTGATGCTATTATTAGATAAGTATTTCAAGGCCTATCATGCAATTGTTACATATTACACTGTTACATAACATAACTGTTAAATTTGGTTATTTAACAAATAAAAAAGAGAAAGTGCACTGGATTTTTTTTTTCCTTTTTTGCTTCATATCATTACTGGATGGTAATCTTGTATGAATATTTATATCACTGAATGGCAGAAAGCTCTAGCATTAGGTCTCTTCCTCTTCTCCACCCACTTACCAAGCTATTCCTTTGACTCCAGCATTTTAAAAGATCATCTACCACACTTAGAATTCTACTTCAGACTTTTCTTCTTAACTTGCAATCTGTCTATATATGCACAGTGTATGCACTTGTCTGTCTCTCTCATCCCTTTATTTCTCCAATAGCCTGATCCCATCCTTTCCTACAAAATGTCTTTCCTTTAATAGTCCTTGTCTTACTTAGAACATGATGCTACTCCACCAGTCAGCACCAGAGTAAAAACTAGGTATTATTTCTTGGAGCTGCCTGCCTTTTTATTTCTCCTGCCCTCTTCAGCCTTGCTTTGTAGTATCTCTCTTTTTTATCCTTTTTATAAATTTTCTTTAATCTTTATTTTTACACTCCAGATTTTATTCCCCTCCCTATCCACCCTCTGACTGTTCTACATCCCATACTTCCTCCCCCTTGTCTCCATGGAGATGTCCCCATTCTCTCACACCACACCCCACCAGACCTCTCCACTCCCTGAAGCCTCTCAATCTCTTGAGGGTTAGGTGCATTTTCTTTGACTGAACCCATACCTGTCAGTCCTCTACTGTCTATGTGTTGGGGCCTCACATCCGCTGCTGTATGCTGTCTGGTTGGTGGCCCAGTGTCTGAGAGATCCTGGGTGGTTCATTTTTTTCCTCATTTCTTCTTTACTTTATGCTTTTCTTAATGCTGACATGCTTAGAAATTGTATGTTAAGAGATGTAAGTCAAGTCCTTTGTAAGTTCTTGTTAAAAGAAAGAAGCAGGCAGGCAATGAGAGGCAAGGCTCAGAAATAATTGAAACATGGAAGTGAGAAAAATTCAATTGTGGACAACTACATATTGAACTTCATATTTTGCATCAGTTTAATATTGAACTTTGGATGTAATTATGGCTATTACTATGAAATATTCATTGGAAAAAGGTAAAGGCAGAGTCTCACAGGACATGAAGATAACAAAAGGAGTCATCTGTTGCTATAGAAAGGAAAAACTACCTTGGGTAATTTTTTTAGAGCTTTCCATTTATAGCAATTTGACCAAGACTATCACGTGTTAATATAAAATTATTCTACACCCTGAGAAGATCATTTACATTCTACAATGTGTCTTCCCCAAACTGAAACAAAGAAATTTCAAGTCAAAAGATCAACACCCCCCCCTCTGAAACCCTCTGAAGGTGTTCAAACCCAAAATTCATTTCCAAACAAAAATGAAATTGTAAAAAATAATCTAAGTTTTGCAGGTTGAGAAATGGACGTTGAGATATCAGTATGTTTTCTGGAAGTATAATTAGCAGATGAACAAATGTGAAGGCAGAGTCAGGTAGAAAGCACTGGGCACTGAGAGAAGTTGAATTGAGGTGTATTCATATTTGGTCAGATGGGTAAATATTAAGATAGCCAGTCCAGTAATATATTCATACTGATCAGTCATTTGTTTAAGAGCAGCTCTCAAAAATGGGCTCAAATGGAAGCAGCAGGCTAGTTAACTGCCAACAACTGGGGAAATGAGAACTTTGATTTTGACATGGAGATGGGGCTGGGCCTGGCTGGACTGAGCTGAATAGGCTAGTTACATGGCACATCAACCACTAGGATGGTCTACAATGACTGGTTCAATCTTTCATATATTTGAGCTACCATAGAGAAGGTAAAGTTCTTATTTTAGGTTATAGGATCTATAGAGTATAGAATAAGAAAAGGCATTTGCATTAAGTAAAAATTCAAAGCAGCTCAAGTCTGTTATTGTCTTTTTTCTACCTCCTGTATTACTCTTTCTCATTACTCTTCCTCATTACTACCCAGTGAGTCATTTCTTGGGCAGAACATTCTTGATGCTGTTTTAAATTATCATGTCTAAATCCTATCCCCAGATCTACAACGCAGTATCCCACCTATATCAACTCTTGTCTCATACTATACTGCTACTAGACAGAACCACCCTATCCCTTCACCTGTCAACAAACCTCAGGTAACAGAACTATGTTTTGAGTAACAGAAATACTGATTTTCATGAAAGCCTCATAGTCCTCATTCTTTTTAGAAGCATTTACACGTTTAATAGGTTATCTATTTTTATTCACCCGATTATGACACAGCAACTTCAACATTTATTGTTGGAATGCTAGAAGGGAATTCAATTTTACCTCTCCATTTCTAGCTTAAATTCAGAATAAGAAAATTTAAAATAATTCAAATTCCTTTGTTCAATTCTGATATAGAAGTTTTTGGAGGATATTTATCTTCAGTTCATTGAATAATACTTATTCTCTAGTTTAAGGGGGCACTGACACCTTCAGACACTGGGATATGTTTATCATTAGACATTTTATTGATTAAATTTGTTCTTTGTTAACTTAATTCATAGATAGAATGTATTCTGTTTATACTCACCCTTCACCTTCTCTTAGATTCTTTCCATCCCATCATACTCCCTCCTTACTACATGTCCCTTTAAAATTTATGTCTTTTTATTTGCTTCATGACCCAATGATTTTTAACCAGTATCATCTGTGTGTCCACATGTTTGAAACTATCCATTGTAGCCATGTGGGCTCACTGTTGGGAACAAAACTGAAGGCAATGGTTGCCCTTCTACCATAATCCATGAGTTGCTAATAATTCATCAGAAAGGAGTAAGCCCTGACATTTTCATAAGAGGTTCAGTTTTATGTAGTCTCAATGTAGTGTACTGCAAATGCTGTAAGATTTATGTTGGCAATGGCTATGTCCTGCCCTGAAGTTAGTATTGCACACACTGACCCCCCATCATTCACCTCCTACAACATTTCTATTACTCTTGGCCAGTGTTCCTAAAGCCTTAGAAGGGGTAGTATAAATGTCCTATTTGGGGCTGTGAACTTAATTATAATTTATTCTAAGTATATTGCGGAGCCATGGACATTCATTGCTGCTAGCTACAGAGAGAAGTTTCTTCTATTATAGATGAGACTAGCATTTATCTTTGGAAATAAACACAAATATTTATAGTACAGTATGATGCCACCTCGTCAGTTTAGAAAAGCATCAGTAGTGACCCTCCTTTCACTGTCAGTGGGAATGTAGGCCCATGTATCCACTATGGAAATTAATGTGGACTAATGTGAAAGCAAAGCTGAAGAACAAGGAGGTAGAAAGGTTCAAGTAAGGATAGGCATTATGGGATAGGAGAGACACAGGAGTTACAAGTGCAAACACATAAGTAAATAATAAAATAAAAAACAAAATACTTTGTGTGTCTGTGTGTGTCTGTGTGTGTGTGTGTGTGTGTGTGTGTGTGTGTGTTAAAAATACTGAAAATTGAGATAGCCTGTATGGCCAAACAATGACATACCTTGGTCTTTGTTTCTAAAACAAAATTTCCAGTCTGCAATGTAAGCTGCTTTATGAGTTGTTGGTAAGAAAGACTACTACTTCCTTTTCTCTGACTCCTTCACTGTCATTTATACCATTCAATAGCTATTTCCATACTTGCCTTAAATAATATTTTACTTCATAACACATTTGTCCTTAATTTTGATATTTTCTATCTGTTATACAATGATAAGGTCGTAATATGTTTCTATCTTGTTTTTCTTTGCTGTGATACATGGATAAAGCAATTTAAGGCAAAAAAAGTTTATTCTGGCTCACTTTTCATGAGCTCAGTCCACAATATAAGGGAAGTAAAGGCATCAGGAATTTGAAGCATCTGTTCAAATTGCATCCACAATCAGGAACACAATGAGACAAATACAAGTTAACACTCAGATCACATTCTCCACCTTATATATTCTGAGATGCACTCCCCAGGAACTAGCACATCTCCCAATTAAGTTGAGCCTTCTCATTTCTTAGTCCCCTCAGGAAGAAAATTCTTACAACAGATGGTATTGTTTTGGTTACTGGATTTCATGTTATATAAAAAATTAAATTAAATTAAAGGTAACCAGGAAGTAAGAAAAGGAAATTTTAGAGCACAAAAGGATCTGAGTGTGAAGATTGAAATAGATGTTTTCCAGAATGGTGAAAAAAATTGGGAAAAACTAAGAAAGTGACAAGGCTCCAAGGATGCTATATAGCATATATAAAATATGAGACTTAGAGATGTTATATGTATGATATTAAATTTATATGGATCAGTACATTCATATGAAAAAGAAATAGAGGGACAATATATTGTCCCCTGTCCTCTAAAGTCAACTAGGCTCCAGGGAACTGTGGGACATCATTCAAAATGTCCTATGGCTTTGGCAAGTTAGTTTGTTTGGGATGACCATGAAGAGCCTAAATGCTAACTGGTAAATTCTAACTGGTATGAAGTCTCCAAAAGAGAAGGTTATCACAAAGGGAAACATTTCTTCAATGCTTCCAAGCAAAGCCACAGACAAGCCACACCCTTTATTTACTTTTTGGAAGATGGAACAACTGATTTTTAAAAAAGGAGTATAGAAGGCACAGAGGTTCCTTCTAAGACGAAGTGACCCAAAGGATAAGATCCTCAAGGAGTCTTAAAAAAAAAATTAAAAAGGTATAATTTTGTCATATGAATGGCCTTAACCATTCTTGAGGAAGGTATAACCAAAGATTAAAAATGATTGATATGTTTATTTAATAGTCCAATGGTTCATACCCCTAGACTTAAATATATATGAGAATTATGAAGACAACTAGTTCTCACTAATAATTTTTTTGTAGGGGATGTGAAAGTCAACCTTGTGAAGGAAAAAGTGGGATGGAGATCAAGAAGCTGATATGCCACACACCGGGCATTAGATCTAAGATGGCTGCTTCTCCTGTTTTCATGGAAGTTCTCACAGGTGATGCTAATTTGCCTACTACTTCTGTGTTACCTCATTAGGCAAGGCTTTCATTGGAACTTGGTAACAGCGTGTTGAGACACAATTGGCCAAGGATTTAGGGGCTTGGGATTGGCTCAAACACTGTACTTAACCTTATTGGCTGAACCTTGATACTGGTCTCCAGAGTCAAATTGCCCTAGATTCTTCACATGACTCTGTTGCCTCTCATCCCCAAATCCTCAGTTCTGTTCCAACAATGTGTTTCTTCATAAGGAAAATGCTGCTCAGACATAAGACTTATGACCTTTGATCAGTTTAATACTGCAGTGCCTACCTGAAGCCAAAAGCACAGATCTATTATTGTTTTAACAGAAAAATTGGTTGATAGTTAAATTTCTTTTCTCTCTCCTACTCCAGGATCTATTTGGAAAGAACTTCACACTGTGATTCTAGCTATCCAATTTCCTACTAGCAGGTCTCGACTTATAACTTTTAAATCCGTTCTTAGAAGCCAAAAACACAAAGAAGGAAAAAAAAAAAAGGATCCATATGGAGGGATGCTCTTATAAGCCAATCAGACATTAAAAAATATCTTTTGTTCTAGCTTCTCCTGATTTGTTGTGAGGGTTTGAAATGCTGATAACTCTTGCTTTCATTTCTTCTTCATATCTCTTTATAGGCATTACTCAAGGGCTTCCTTTCCTCCTTCCCCCTGGTTAATACACAAATTAATCTACCCATGTACTTTAGTGATTCTTAAGATCAGTCCACTGCACAGGAACCAAAATGCCTATATCTCATGCTCCCATTCATCTTAAGAAGCCAGATTAATCATTACCAGAGTTCTATAACAGTTAGGGGTACTTTGTCAGGGGTAAGAATAGTGAGCAAGAGGGAGAAATTGCCTAGGCAGTTTAATGTAAGGAGACTTCAGAAAAAGCTAAATAATTTCCTTTGTGGCTGAACACCACACATTTTCTTAGTCTTTTTGGCAGCCTTTTCCTTCTTGGAGGCCAGAGATACAAGAAGTGTTTGGGGGATCACTGATCTGGTTTCTAAGTGATTTTAGGGTTACATCTTCAGAGAAGGGAACATTAGAGTAGGAATGAATGACCATTCTGGTAAAAAGAATAGAATCTCTGGCCTGGGTGATGACCTAAACTTCCAGTTAGACAATGAGTTTTTTAAAAGGAGAAATGTTCCCCAAAGACTCAGGTATTTCAAGAGTTGGTACAGCCTTGCAGGAAGAAATACACACTGGGGATTGATCATGCATTTCTCCACTTCTAGTTAACTCTCACTACTGAATGTGGATAAAGATGTGAACTCTCAGCTTCCTAATCCATCCATCTGCCACCATGATTACTCAGCTACTATGGACTCTTCCTTTAGAACTATAAACCAAAATAAACTCTTCCATAAATCTCTTTTGGTCATGGTATTTCACCACAGTGTGCAAAAGCAACTAACATAGTACCATTGACCTGGCTAAGGAACTAACCCTCTGGACAGTCAGTTCATATTAAGCTACACTAACGAGATAGGCATAATAATTATTTTTAATAAATACTGGATTTTAGCTAACCAGGATTTCCACAACTCCTATAACCCCAGAAGCCATGAGTTTGCACTTGGTCTGTCCATCTTTCTGAGTCCAAACTTTTTAACTTTTTTTTTTTATTCTGTGTTCTTTCAGTTACTGACCAAAACCCAAAATGGGCTTTTGTCTGATATGTTAGGCTGATATAACCTTTCTCTAAAGCTTCTCTATCAACTCTATACCATAGGACCACCTGCTGCCAAATGGTAGACTCCCATGCCAGTAAATAAAAAGAAAAAATTGGTCGATTTCCTTACCACATCCATTTTCTTCCTCTTGATAAATGCTGGTATATACATCTATCTTGTTGGTACAAGGACTGTTTTTCTTTTAAGCTATAATAACAGTTTCTTTGAGTTTCTAAAAATATAGCTCTCCCTACATCTATTAATAAAATCAAAATAACCTGTCTTACAAGCATAGCCAGAGGTCTATCTCCCAGATGAATTTAGATCTCATGAAGCAGAACACAGTTTCAATCTATTTTAAATGTATTTCCATATTGTATATGGTTTAATATTCTTGTTATAGAAGTTTGTTTTCCCCTCAACAGATGGTACTAGATAACAAACCTTCAAGAATACGCTGTGTTATAAATATATTCTGCTCTAAATATCCACAAAAGAATAAGAAAAGAAATACAAGTAAACAGATGAATAAATCATAACATGGAATAAAAGGAACATAAAAATACAACCTACCATGACTCTTTCAAACAATAATAACTCTTCAACTAGTGAACTCAATCATACTGAAGTAAGTGAAATTCTGGATTAAGTTTTCAAAAGTTTTCTAATAAAATTGGAAAAAAAATTACCTGTAAGAAGATTCATTATCTCTTAAGGAACGCCAGCCACAATGCGTAAAAAAGGGATGAGAAAATCAATGAAAAAGTCAGCAACATGAAAGAAAATGCAGCAAATAAACTGGGAGTTTGGATAAGAACAACAAAATAAAAATATTGACGGTCACAAATTGACTCAACCAGACAGAAAAAAGATTCTCAGGATGAATTACAAGTTTAATGAAAAAACAGCAACAAGCATAAAAATTATGTTCAAGAATGTGCAATGCAAGATAATAGATAGAATAAAGAAACATTTATATATCCATGGTTTAAAAGAAGCAGCTGAGATTAAAAACTAAATGCATTAAGAGTTTAATCAATAAAATTAAAACAAATTTCTGGAGGTTTAAAGAAAGAAATGAATGCCCAAAAAGAAGACACATTTAGAAGTCTAAGTAGAAATAAAAAAAAGAAGAACATTGCCATAGCATACCATAGTCAAAATTTCAAAAAAGCAATCAAGGAAAGAATATTAACAGTTTTAAGGCAAAACCACAAACTAACATACAAAATCATAAACATCACAGTAACAACAATACCCATACTAGAATTCCTTACCGCTAGAAAAGCATAGAATGTCATATTTGAAGTACTAAAGTAAGTGATTATCAACCAAGTTTGCTATATCTAGCAGAGATATGTTTTATAATTGACAGATAAATAAGGACATTTCAAGGCAAAGGCACAAAGGACGATGATAGTTTCAATCATGAAAGTACAAAAAGAATTACATTTATTAAAGGATTACATGAACAAGAAAGAACCATGAAGGAATATATATCATGTATAATCAGTAAACCAATAAACCCCAACTATCAATAAAATATAAAATAAATACCAAGCAATAATCTAAAAATACCCCACAAAATCAAGAAAATCACCAGAACTATTAATCATCTTTTAATGATATGTTTAAATATAAACGACTTCTCACAAATAAAGAAATGAAGACTAGCTGACGGGCTAAAATTAAAACCAACAGTCTGTTATCTCAAACAAACACAACTCATTGGTACAGCCACTGATAGACAAAGAGAAAAAGGATGAAAAACAATCTAACAAGTGACTACATATGGAAAATAAGCCAATATAACAATTTTGGTATGGGATAAAATAGACTTCAAATCAAAATTAGCAAGAATAGGTTAATATAGCATCCAAATTTTAGTAAGGGGAAGTTTTACTATTCTATTAAGAACATATAATAACTATTACAAACATATAGATACCAAATCTTTGGACTCCCAATTTCCTATAATAAGAATTAATAAAAAAAAAAGCCATATAGGTCCTGGTAGAAGAATAATCAGTAATTTCAATACCAATTTCAATGTAAGTAATGATAAACCATCAGACTGGGCACAGGGACTCCAATGGAAGAGTTAGGGGAAGGACTGAAGGAGCTAAAGGGGTTTGCAACCCCGTAGGAAGAAGAATATCAACAACCAGACCCCCCAGAGTTCCCAGGGACTAAACCACCAACCAAAGAGTACACATGGAGGGACCCATGGCTCCAGCTGCATACGGAGCAGAGGATGGCCTTGTTGGGCATCAATGGAAGAGGAGGCCCTTGGTTCTGTGAAGGCTTGATGTCCCAGTGTTGGAGAATGCTAGGGTGGTGAGGTTGGAATGGGTGGATGGGTGGAGGAGCACCCTCATAGAAGCAGTCAGAGGGGAGATAGAATAGGGGTTGTGTGGAGGGGAAACTGGGAAAGGGGATAACATTTGAAATGTAAATAAATAAAATAACTAATAAAAATTACAAAAAAATTAAAAATAAAATGTAATGGTGACTTTGAAAATAAAATAAGACATAGAGTGGCAAAAAAAGATAGTTTCTCATCATTAGCTAGGTTACATGTATTGCTCATCTGATTGGTGTACTAAAGTACTTAAGAGTTTATATTGACTCACCATTCCAGAGTACAGTCCACTGCAGTAGACAGCAATGGCAGCAGGAGCTTTAGGCAGCTAGTAATTCTGCACCTATAATCAGGAAGCAGAGGGAGATGAATGTTGCTATTCAGGCCCCCTTTCCATTTTTAATTCAGTCTAGGAACCCAGGCCATAAAATGTGCCTTCCACATTTAGGGTGAGTCTACCTACCTCAGTTAAGCCAATCAAAAAAGAAAAAGAAAAACAATTCCTGACAGACACACCCAGAGCCTAACCTAATGTAGATAATCCCTCAAAGGCATTGTCCACAGGCTCCTTTTCTTCAAGATTGCAGGTCCTTTTGACAATCCACATAAAACACCACATCATCCAAATTAACTAACAAAGAAACAGCAGAGCTAGACTAAACTATGTACAGAAATGGACTTAACAGATTTCTACAGAATGTTTTACTAATAGATATGGCATACACATTCTTCTTGGCACCCCACAGAATCTCCCCTAAAATATACATTTTATTTTGCAAATTAAGTCCTAACACATGCAAAACAATAAACATAGCTTAATTTATAAAATTCGGTAGAATAAAAACAGGAATCAAAGCAGGAAGAGCATAGAATCTATACAAATATGCAGTTGCTGATCAATATATGTATTTCAGTAGGCTTAAAAGTTAGCATACAAAAAGAGATTTATTATACAATTTCCATTCACCCCTTTCCTTACTTATTTACTGATTTATATACCTACGGCTATTTTGTCTGCATATATGTCTGTGCACCACATACATGCCTGGTACCTGCAAAATTCAGAAGAGGGTGTCAGATCCCACAGGAACTGTAATTACACATAGTTGTTAGCTAGCATGTGGATCTAGAAATCCAACACAGGTCCTCTGGAAGAGCAGCCAGTTCCAGCCTTCTTTTTCCATATTGTTCATCCTGTACTGACATCCTAGATCCCATGATTTCCACCTACTGGTTCTTTTCTTCCTTCAGTAGTTATCCAGTGGTGGTTCGAATGAGATATCTCCCCTGTTCTCAGGCATTCGAATACTTGGTCTCCAGTTGGTGGCTGTTTGGGCAACTCTTAGGAGGTATGGCCTTACTAAAGAAAGCATGTCATTGGGAGCATGTTTTGAAAGCTAAAAGAATCATGGAATTTCAAGTTTACTCTCTCAGCTTCCTTCTGGTTGTTTGAGATGTGAGCTAAGAGCACCATGTTCTGCTTGCTGCCATAGGCACTTTCTCACCATGATGAACTCTTATCACTCTGGAATTAAAAGCCAAATAAATCCATCCTTTTACCAGTTTCCTTGGTAATGATGTTTTGTCACAGCAATAGAGCAGTAATTATTATATACCCTTTATGCTTTTATATAATATGTATTTTATCATGCTTTTCTATTTTCCTCTGAAGATTTCTCCTCTCATGCTTCATTTTCTAGTTTAATGAGCTACCCCCACCCAACCACACACATGCATGTAAATCTATAAAAATTAAACCTAAAAGCCTATGTGCTACTTTGCCTAACATAACGATCTCTAGTTCCATTAATTTTCCTCCAAATGATGTGATTTCAACTATCTTTTCAATTGACTAAAATTCAATCATATATACACATACTTATGCATGCTTGGTGCCTCCAAAATTCAGAAGAGGTGTCAGATCCCACAGGAACTGGAGTTACACATATTGCAGCAATAAACATGCATTGCAATCATGTCAGTAGTAGGACACAGGGTCTTTTCAGTATTTGTCCAAGAGTGTTAAAGCTAGGCCATATAATAATTCTATACTTTGAAAACCTGTGTGCTGCTTTACACAGTGCTACACCACTTTCCATATGACCAGGGATACAAATAGGAAAGAAAGTAGTCAAATTATCCCTATTTGTAGAAAATGTAATCCTGTGCTTAAAAGTCTTCAGCAGAAAGCTCAGCAAAGTGAAATGATACAAATTCAACATTTAAAAATCAGCACCTTTTCTAATGCCAATAAAGACATTTCTGAGAAAGAAATAAAGGAAATAAAAATCAATTTCAAATAACATTTTAAAAAATTAATAATAAGGTCTGGGAGATCGTTCAGTGGATAAAGCATTTGCCACACAAATGTGAGGACAAGAGTTCAGATCTCCAGTACCCAATGGTGAGTGAGTATGCCTGCTCACCTATACTCTGGAGAGTTGGGGACTTGGCATCCTAGGGACAAGCTGACTAGCTAGACAAGCCAAACCCTTCTTCAGTGAATAAAGTATAGATTTATCAAAGACACCCAACATTAACATGTGGTCTCTACATACACATGCCCATATACCAATACATATGTGCACCTATATATATGAAACCACATTACACATACATGCTATTCATACACACACACACACACACACACACATACACACACACACACATACAAGATGGGGTTAGAGGAACATAAGTAGGAAGGGAAAACTAAGGCGGGCTCCCTGAGATGCCGTCTTCTTGTTCCCAGAAGACCCTGCCAGGAGAAATAGCAAGAAAGGACATGGGTGATCATTTAGACAGGACCAATACTGCAAGGAAAGGACCCCTGAGCTCTATTAAGTATCCATACCAGCATCTGATTGACTGACTTCCAGTCTCAAGCTTCTCCCATCTCAAATGTATAAAGTTCTTATTTAGTTTTCAGTGAGGCTTGGTCTTTTGTCTTTCCTAGTCATCCAAGGAATACAAACTAGGGAATAAACATGGCATTCTCCTAGATTACAATGGTCATTTCCATTACAAAAAAAACAATAAAAGAATATATATGAAAGTGCTGTATTAAAACTTTTTTGTTTGTATTCTGACCAAATGAATAAATTTTAAAAGCTTAAGAAAAGAATATTAATTACTGGGTTAAATGCTACAAAAATATTCTATACAGTTATTATCATTATTAAATATACTATTTATAAAAGTCATTGCATTTGAACAACTTTATAATGTAGAGTTATTTAGGAAGCATTCCAAAGTATGTAGAATAATTCACAGAAATCTCAGCCAATCATAAATCTAGTAATCATCTTCAACATTTAATTTCAAATTGGAAAAACTAAATTTCTTTTAAATATTACCATGTTTAAAGCAATCATTCATATATATATATATATATATATATAAACCACTACTTAATTTACCTTTGATAGATTATCTGAACTAAACATAATCACTGTAACTTAAATTGAAAAAGTTATTTTGTGCTGATATTAGAATTGCTAAGCTAATTCTCAAAAGGTGTTTACTATCTGAATTGATACTTATAACTTACTGTCCATTTTACCATACAGTAAGTTCTTCATGCCTAGCGGGATTATTCTGGTACAATTCAATGTTTGCCAAGATCTCAAAAGACCACCAGGAAATTCAGATAAGTGAGCCAAAACTTAAGATATGTACTAGCATGGGGATAAGCACAGTGAACTACAAAATTAGCGAAGAAGAGAAGTTATACTAGATTGTAGGAAAAGAATGGGTTTCCTGGTGGTAGAAACCTTTAAAGTTGAAATTACTGGGATAGAGTTAAACAAAGAAAGGGGATGATGAAGCATTCCAAGGAGAAAGAACATGCTCAGAGCACTAAGGCAATGGCACAGAAATAATTAGATGATAGCAAAGTGTCCCTGTATTTCTGAATGATGCAAGGCTTCATGGCTGTGTAGCCAAAGGGAAACATAAATCCTTCACAATACTCAACTATAGCATCTAAACAAACAAACAAACAAACAAACACCTTTCATCCAGCAAGATCAAAAACTGCTCAAAGAAAACTGGCAAGGTGTGAAACAAGCAAACCAGGTTTCTGTGTCAGTAAAATGGTATCTTCATACACATCCTCAATTTTAGACTTTCTCAGTGTATCAACTGCTATACAATCATGACCTTTCAAAGAGTCAACTTGACTAAGGCTTTCAAAAATCATTCTGTGCAACTACGCAACAGCTGTGTCATTGGAATGAAAGTGAATGGCCCATGCAGAGCAACTAATATGAGCCATTACCCATATTGTGCCTTCAGGAGAGAATTATATGACCTTCCAAAAGCAATCCAAATATGTAAATGTTATAGAGGCCCAGCAAGTAAACTGTGACAAAGCAATAGTTTAAGGCCATCTGAGGAAGATACTTTCAACCTTCTCCCATTTGCACAAAGTACCCATGCATCATCTCCTGCTGCCAATGAATCAAAAGCTACAACTACTCCTCAGGTGAGTCACATACCTTCTATATCTGTCCAAAAGGTCTTGAATTATTCCACATCTGACCAAGGAACTGTGGAACCTTACCAATCTACCCAAAGGTCTGCTGGACATTCTCTATCTTCCCAAGAAACTCAAGGGCCTTCTCTGTCTAACCCCAAAGGTTCTAGTACATTTACCATCTGGAAGGGATTTGTCACTTTTCAAATCAGACGTAAGAACTACAAAACCTTCCCTATCTGTCCAAGGTTCTTCGGGAAAGTCCACATCTGCACAAAAATCTCTAGGATTTGTGCCATTAGCCCAAGAGGATCTGACAATTTCTGTGTCTTTCAAAGCATCTAAAAATCCCTCTGACTCCAGTCTTTTTGCTGGAGAATATTTTCCATGTGTCTTAGGGTCCCAGGTACCATAAACACCTAAGCACTGGTGTCTAGTAATGTTACCATCTACCCAAAGTTCTTTAGAACATTCAGCACCTTCCCCATGAGCTTTGTCTGGTTTCCAGTCCACACAGAGAAAAATAGAACATTTGCCATCTGTCCAAGAGTTTCAGGAAGCTTTTACATCCTCACTAAGGTATTCGGGACATTTGCCCAACTTCCCAGGAGATCTGGAACTTTCCTCATTAGCACAAGGGATTTTAGGACACGTACCTTGTGCTCAGGTGGCTCTGGAAACTTCTCCATGCTCACTTGGGTTTACAGGACCTTTGATGTCTTTGCAAAGGCCTCTGGATAGTTCCACAACTCCCCAGGGTACTGCTGCTACTTTACCAACTACCCAAGGGGCTCTAGCACCTTTGTTATCTCTCCCAAGCAAAGTGGGAACCTGCTAATTTGTACAAGAGATGCTAGAAACTTTTCTACCTAGACCAGAAACTCTGGTAATTTTTCCTCCAGCAGTTGTGGCTCCTGGACCCTTACCAGTGGCTCCAGAGCCTCTGGGCCTTTTTCCATCATCTCTGGAGATTCCATCATATTTGCTGCACATTCATAAAGTTCTAGATTCAGATCAGTATGGCTCAGAGACCTCCTAAATGTAATTTCACCTACCCAATGGCAATGGGGAAGTCCCTCATCATCAGAAAGAAGTATAGCACCTTTGTCCTCTGCCCAAGGGGGTGTGGGACAGTCCCTATCTGCACAACAGACTCTGGAACTCTCCACATCTACACAGGGAAATCTAAGACATTCTCTATCTGGTCCAGGCGATATGGCACATTTCCTGTCTTCCCAGGGGACTAAAGGATCATTGCCATCTGGGGATGTGGATATGGGGAAATATTTACATGC
>JADRCD010043642.1:1656-16856 GCA_019843815.1 Montemys delectorum | reverse complement strand
TCTCTCTCTCTCTCTCTCTCTCTCTCTCTCTCTCTCTCTCTCTCTCTGTCTGTCTCAGTCTCTCTCACTCACTCTCCCAGTTTCTGTCTCTCTTTCAAACACACACATATGAAAGCATAAGAAATGGAAGACTATTAGTAGAAAGAATGGAGAAAGCTGGATTCAAATATGCATATGAGAACTGTACAGTGGTATATGTATGTATATATCACAGGAATAACATTTTGTATGCTTAAAATGACTAAGTAAAAAACATCAAACAGAATAAAATCATGTTTTCAGGATTATGTTTAGAAATGGGTTTTATCACTTAAGCTAAATAATTTAGCCCTACATGTACATGTAGGTGGGGTTATTAAGTTTTTAAAAAGAGCACATGAAGTTATCAAAATATTATAATTGGCTACATAGTGTGGAAATTAGATCAGAGAGGAAAGGGGGTAGTTTGATGAAAGATGGATCTTTGTTGTATAAATGTATGGACTTCTCAAATATAAGTAAATGCCATAAATAAGTAAGTATAATTGACATTATAAAAAAGCAGAACAAAATGTTTATGACTTGCAATATTAAGCTGACACCTTACCATTATTCATCACCTTCCTCTGTAAGACTTTTGCTTCTCAAGTGTTTTGTCATCTGATTTCTCTGTGTCCATTTTGGTCAGAGGTGATATTTTTCTATTGTGGCACATTAACATCTCCACTGATTCCTGACACTGAAAAAGGTCATGAAAGTGATCTGAGCTGAGTGACATTTGGTAGAGACTGCCTTTGTGTTGCAGTATACATAGCCAAGATGAAGGCTGGCTTCTACTAGGACTTCTGGTTACAGGAGCACACAGTAGCAGACACCCAATGTGTGTCTTCCCTCTGCTGTGTCTCTGTAATATCCCACTTGAAGTTCTCCATGGAGTATTGACTGATAGAGGCAGTTGCTTTTCTTGATTCATTTGGGTTGTCTGAGAAAACTATGAACAGGCAATGGCTAGGTTTAATAAAACAAATTATAGGAGAGCAAGAGCCATCAGACTGTTTATCCAAAGAGGGGACACTGCAAACAAAATACCTTGTGTTCCAAATTTAGAATGCAAATAAGGTTAAAAAGGTAATATTACCAATTGCATTAGAAGGCTAAATACAGGAATTATTCCAGAATAAGAAGAATATATGGGAAAAATTAAATTAATTCATGAGAAGGAATATTAATGAACTATTTTCACAAGGAAAGTAGAGAACACCCAGAATGGGGACCTGGCAGAAAATCCTGTGTACTAAAAATATATCAGAGGATGTCATTGAAGTGGGCTATCAAATAGTCCATGGATCATAGACACAATTTCTTTTCAGGGGATATATAGAACATCCTAAGCATATGTTTTATTGTCACATAGGTGAAACTAAGTGCAAATACTTCTTGAAAGGAAGAACTCCAAAGCTCAGCTTCATGAAAATTACAGGAGAAGGAAGGAATCTAGAAGAACTCACAGCATGCAACCCCTGTGAATTATAAAACAGTCTAAATTTATTTGGAGTACTTTTGGTTACTTTTATTTTACCAACCTTTAATACCTTGACAAGAACGGAAAGGTTTTAGACTATGCAGTATTTATACACAAGACATCTCTGCCTTGAAGAATCTTTTGAGACTAGGAATGCCTTTATGTGCCAGAGAACACAGAAGGTGCTAATGTCTAAGTAGCATCCAACCACATTAGAGGCCAAAGCTGAAATCACACCCATATAAACAAAACAATTGTTATATCTCTCAAAAAGAGCATGTATGTTATGATTGATGAAGGTCTGGCTATAGTCATCATCAGATGCCACAGATATTTAGCCATTACAGTGAGAATATCTTGTATATTTAGTGGATGCATCTCCTTTCAGTTAAAAAGATCATGCCTAAAAAATGGTTAAATAAGTGGTGGGAAATCTGAAAAGCAGAAAGAATTCTGGGATAGAGCAAGTCACTGGGAGATTCACCTGGGAAGATGTGAGGAGACAGATGGATGGTATCTGCACACTAGTAACCAGACACCAGATGGGATGTAGACTAGTATAAATGTTTTATATAAGTTATAATTTAGTCAGAGAATAGCTTAGCTACATTTATGGACAAGGTATTTTTGAGTGTATTTGGAATCTGAATTTTAATTCTTGTAGCATGAATCTGGAAGGGAGAACTAGGCCTAACAATTTAGGCATAGAATAAACTGATCTGAGAAAAGTCCCAAGTTAAAAAAGACCACAAAACCCAAATCCTCCCCTCAAACAAAATGGCTTTAAAGCTTTGTCTTTTAACAAAAGGGGGCTTGAAAAAAGTAGTGCTTTCAAACTTTTTAAAAGAGGGTCTCTGTTTACAGAACAGATGTGGCTAGGAAGAATGGAGGCCTGTCTACAGCACATAGGGAGCAGGTATGCACACTAAACAGCCATGGGCCCAACAACCCAGTTCAGATTAAGGCAAATAAGACATAAAGCAGTCTACAAGAGGCAACCAGATCACAGAGGCTCTGAGTATTCGTCCTGAGATAGAAGAATAGTGGCTGCAGAGCTCCAGTCTGCGGGTTGCAAAGGAATGCAAAGGCTCCTGTGTCATCTTACCACTGGCCCCCTACTCTCCTGGAGTGGATAATGGTGAGGCTGTTGCCTAACTAAACATGACAGGACTCATGAGCTTGAGATTGTTGGAAGGCATGAGGCCCAGATGACAGTCCATGATTATTCATAGACTGTAGCGCAAAATGGCTTTGTGTCTCCTAGAACAAAATACAATCAGAGTAAGATTCACTGAAGAGAGATACAGGCAATTAAAAATGGCAGCCTAAATTCAAAATGACAATTTGTGTCTTTAAAGGGACTATGTAGGTTTTTGCTTAATAATTATTAGGAATATCTATAATCATTAAAAAATTAAGTACACATCAGTCATGTTTATACTAACAAAAAGGGGAATATAGGTCTATTTATTCACATAAGGTATGTTTATGATTTGAAAGAGGCAGATAATGCTTTTTCTGCTGCCATGAGTCATTTTCTCATGAGAAAGGTATATTCTGCTTATCAATGCAAGGACCCAGGGTTAGGGTTGGAGCAGGGTTGTTTGCTTTTCTCTTTACAAAAGAATAACAGCCTCAACTAAGGGGTCCGGAGATCACTGGACAAGGGAATCCTACAGAAATAATAGTATGAAGCTTATTAACTATATTCTGTGTTAATCTTTATGTTGGCAATACAAAATACAATATTTTTTCCAGAGGAACTAGATAAATAAGCCACATATCATAGAGGTAGTGTGATGTTGTTTTAAATTTAAAAGACAAATGATTAAATCCAATTGATGACTAAATGTGATATGTCATCATACTATACTCCTGGATAAACTGACAGACAATGATCTAATTTAAAGTGACATGTATTGAGGACTGTGTCATTTTACTCTTATTAGCCAACCAACCTTCTGTGGGCAGATGTGGGTCTTCCTGGGGAGAACTGATGATATTTCAGCCTAGAACATGATACATAATCCATTCTGAGACCTCTACTGGTCTAAATATGCTTGAAAATATACTCATGTACTAAGATGTTAAGGAGATTAATAAAGTTGAATACTAGGAATGATATTGAATTAAGAGAGAAAAACAAATAAAGGAATGTACATGAAAGACAAATCTCCAAAGAAGAGAGAAACAGAAAAAAATAACACAAAGATTTTCAACGTTACATAGATTCTAAATAAACTCATGCATTTGATCCTAGTAATTGGGAGACAAAGAAGGAGACAGAGAAGTTCCTTGCAATCTAAAGCTAGCTTTATCTACAGAGGAAATGTAGTACTTCCTGGGCTACAAGGAGACGCTGTCTCAATAAATTATATATATATATATATATATATATATATACATATATATATATTTATAACATATATATAATTATATATATAATTAATTAAATGTATTAATATACACATCAATAGAGGAAAATACTTGGACACCAGTAATCTGTGCAATCATCTCGCCAGCAAGAACGCACGCGGATACCAGGATCCTTCTGCAGCAAGTGTTTATTGCATCTTTAAGAGGAAGACCCCAAGCCCTGAAAAGGCACTGCTTATATACACCCTGGAGCGGCGTGTTCATTTCTGATTGGCTGTTTGCTCATTACCTCATGTGACGCCCCGGGATGGGCTGTGACTTGGCGTGCTCTGGCCCTTAGCACATGCGCAGACTACTTGTTTACAGGGAGAAGACACTGGATGTCGGCGCTATGTTGTAATGGCTCAGGCATGGCTCTCTACAGACACCATACAGTCTTATTTTGATTTATCAATATGAATATAGTTCTGTGTTCAATGGTAATGGTAGTGCTCATCTTCTTGGAGAGAGGACGAAATGGAGCAGACCTCTGTAGAAATAGGGCTGCTCGATTGGATCTGTGTACATTTATGAAGCCTATAATCTACTGGATAAAATGAACATCATGTTGGGAGAGAGGTTTTGAGTTTGTGTCAGAGGCTTTGGTTTCCTTTCAAAGTAACAAGGAACAAATTTAATAGAGGGAGACCTCTGAAGATCTTGGCTAGAGAAAAAAGGAGAGAAACAAAAATTTTAAAAACAGGTGAGGTAGTTATTGATCTCTCAAATTTAGGACACCTGTAAACTTGAGACTTAAAAATACCCCCAGCTACTACTTCAGGTATACATGGCAAATAATCTTGTTAGGTATAGAATTCTCAGAACACATCATTACATGCTATTTGCCATATGGCATTTATTGAGATATATATTTCAGTTTGATTACACAACCCAAACTAACTTAACAGAAAGACATTTTCATCTGATCAAACAATGTGTGTAACATTATTTTTAACTGACATGTGCACATTGCCCGTTGTATACATTATCTCAGTACAGAAAAAATGTTACCTATGAAAGCCTTATGCCAACACATACCTAGGCACTTATAAAAAGGAGCCTGCTGAATAGGAAAATATGTGCTTTTAAGAAGTCCAGGGTAAATAGAAAGAGAATCAGTTGGGCCCTATAGAGAAGTACATCTCAAAAGCAGTTTCTTACTACGGGGTAGGCTAATAGAGATCTTGGGTTAGCAGAGCTGGAATGGATTGTCCTGGCTACTCTTTTGCTGCCTTCCACATGGTGATGGCCTGAGGAGCCTCTTCATGGACTGAAGAAAACTTCCCAGGGTTAGAACTGGTGAACAAAACTTTGTTGATAAGTGGAAGAGTGAAAGGTTTTTATTTGTTAACAAAGAGAGAGGGGCAGGCAAATGATTGCTTAAGGTTTGCGCTAAATAGAGAAGAGAGAATGAGAGAAAACAAGAAAAAAATGTAAAACAAGAAAGCATCTGACAGATAAGAAGTGTTCAAATTTATATTTAAATGTTAAAAATAGGAGGGATGGGGTTGCCATCCCACAGTCAAAATGATTTAAATAAAGTACTCTAACTCACCATGATAGGAGAGATGGAAGAGTACTTTCTCCAATGTTGTTGAATACAAACGGACTAGACACTTTGTGAATGTGATTCTTACTGGATGGTTTTCATAATGATTAATAGTGTACACAATCTATTGATCTAAGAAAAAGAGCCTTTTGTTAGACTAAAGGGAGGGGGTATTGAGAGAACCTGTTCTAAGCTACCTGTCAACAAAAATGTCGATGTCCAATGAACTGAGAAAGATAATAGGATTTGGGACACTGTCAGGAAGAGAGAGGATCTGGGAGATAGTAAGTGATAAGAGGGAGAAACGGGGAAGAGCCTAGAGAGATGAGTTGAGGGATGGAACAGGAAGTGACATAGATCAAAGATATGGACATAAACCAGCAGCTACATGAACTTGGAGAGATACTGAAGGAGAAATTGAGGAGACATAAAAAAAAAAAGAAGTGCATCAGGACTAATCAAGGAATAGACATAGAATAGTTCAAATGGTTTACTAACTTTAGAGCTAGTCATGACCTTGGCATTGATTAATAACCAATTACACACAAAGTTGTCATCCCATGAGCATGACTTGTAAAGCAATAATGGATATATTCATACTAAATATTTTTCTAAACTCCTCGGCCACCAATATCAGGAGGAAGAAATCTTAAGAAAAGTATGCCCATATCTAAGAAGTAGAGTGGTTGATTTTGGCTTATTCCATGAGTGTTGAATGTTTGTATTATTCTAATAGGGGCTGGCCACAAACAGTTTGTATCTTGGACAAGGAAGAGACAAAATAAAAAATATAGAAGTTTGATTCAGGTATTTCTTTTCTCTTTCCTTTCATTTGCTCCGTTTTTCTTTCTTTATTAGCAATTAGACGTGATTTTTAAAGAAAAGGGGGTTATAGAAATACTGCAAGAATATAAAAATGTATTTCATAGCTGTATCCTTATATTTTTTGAGACCTTTGTATTTTTATGCAAAACTGAGGTTATATTTTAAACATTGGTAAGGAATTTTGTATATCGGTATAGAAATAAGGTAATTTTTGATATATTGATATAAGTTGTTCTATATTGATATTAATTTAAGGTTAATTTTGAACATATAATGCATATATGATTTTAATTTTATATGATAAATAATGCCTATATATAATTCTTAAAGATACAAGGCAAAGTTCAAGTTCTTTAAAAAGGTGCTATATGAATTTCTAGGGATAAATGGAAAATCTAAATCAATAGTCAGATATTCTAACTCATGGTTACATTAGACACTAGTTTAGTTAGTTACAATAAGATGTTGCAAGGTTATTCAGGTAGTAAAATAGCTAAGAATAATGTTTGACAATTCAGATATACTATAGATAGATCATTGGTCTTCAAACCTCAGAGATTCATTGAATATGGAAGTTAAAATTGCTTCATTATTAAAATGTCTTTTTTTGAATATTAGATTGGTCTATACCCCTGTCACACTTCAAAGAAGATGCTGAGCATCAATAAGCGTCAATATGGAGTTGCATCAATTTTGGTAAGCTAGCAACTGAGCAAAGAAAATGCTGATGCTTCAGCTTCAGAAAGAAATTCTGTCCAGAAAGGACAAACAGATGCAGCAAAGCAACTGTTCAGCTTTGCCAAGACAGGGTAAGCAAGTTCTTCACAATGCTGTGTTGTGTAAGTCTGTCAGATATACTGGGCCAGGATAATAGAGTCAGTACTGGGACATTCCTTAGGCAGACAACCATGTCTGTCTTTTTCATTTGTTTTTAATTTATTGATTAAATTCTTTTATTTATTTACATTCCAAATGTTGCTCCTTACCTATTCCTCTTCCAGAGTTCTTCATCCCATTCTTCCTCCCCTTTGCCTCTGAGAGTGTGCTCCACTATGCCTCCCCAACCCATCCACACCCTCCTGAGCCCTCCCAGCATGCTCCTTGCCTGAGGCCTCAAGTCTCTGTAGGATTAGGCTCATTCTCTCCCATTGACTCCAAGCAAGGTAGTCTTCTCCTACATATGAGCAAGGGACCACAGAGCAGTCAATGTATACTCTTTGGTTGGTGACTTAGGCTCTGGGAGCTCTGGGAGGTCCATGCTAGTTGATACTATTGTTCTTCATATGAAGTTGCCATCTGCTTCAGCTTCTTCAGTCCTTCTCTTAACTCTTCTATAGGGGTCCCTGAGCTTAGTCCAGTGATTGGCTGTAAGTTGCCACATTTGTCTCATTCACCTGCTGGTCAGTTGACTAACTTCATTAAGTCTTGAGTGCCTTCCCATCCCAGATCTCTGGTAATTTCTTGAGGGTCTGCCTGCCCTCCACTCCCTACACCTGCATATTTCCATTTACTATACTAGACCTCTGGGATTCTCTCCTGTCACTGCCTCCCCCCAATACCTGATCCTGAACCTATCCCACCACCCCACATTGATCTTTACCTACCTCTGCCTCTCATTTTTATTTTGTTCTCTCTTCTAAATGGGAATGAAATATTCTCTCTTGGGACTTCCTTCTTCTTAAACTACATATGGTTTGTGAGCTGTACCATGAGTATTCTGTACTTTTTAGTTAATATATTCTTATTCATGAGTCCCAAATATGCATGTCCTTTTGAGTCTGAGTTACCTCACTCAAGAGGATATTTTCCAGTTCCATCTGTTTGCCTGTAATTCATGATGTCTTCTTCTTCTTTTCTTTAACAGCTGACTAGTGTTCTATTATATAAATGAACTACATTTTCTGTATCCATTCTTCCATTAAGGGACATTTTCAATTGTGATTTTTTACAGCCTCTGGGTATTTAGGAGGTGGGAATTTCACTCTGAAATTTGATTCTGAGTAGAAGAATAACAGCACAGTTGAGGCAGGGCAATATTACAGCACTATGCAAATTAACAGAAGACCTAAGGCAATCAGTTCCTATGAACATTTCCAGACCATATAAAGATGGAAGATTCCTCCTCTCTCTTTCACTTGCTTACTCCCTCCCTCCTTCTCCCTTTCTCTCTTTTGCCCTCCCTCCTGCTCTCTCCATGCCTCCTCTCCTACCTTTGTACTTTTAGGTAATAAAGTCTCCTTCGAAACAGAACCATTCTCAGAAACTAATGGCTCTCTTCCCACAAATCTGTGATGCTGCTAGAAAACATGTTAAATATATATTTTCACTTCCAACTTCTTATTTTGTTGACTTCCCATTTTGGTATTTCTTAGAGTACTTTCTTTTCTCTATGAAGATTTACATTTTCTATGATTTTATGCATCTATACCTTTCATTATAATTTCTAGTTCCATGTCATATATGATAAAGATCATCCTATCCCTAAACATTCTTTAAGCATATTTAAATTATGCAATAATTTAAATTTAGCAATAATTACTAAATATATATAGTAATATATATAATATATTGCTAATAATTTAGAAATAATTACTAAAGCATTAGTAATTAAGCAGAAATTAACTTTTGTAAAGGAAAAGTAGCTTGTATCACATCCGGAATGATCTGTACATCATGTTGCTGTCTAACAGGCTATAGTTTTGGAATTGTTTAATAAGTTTATTTTTTAATAGAGGGAAATATTTAATACATCTCTCTAAGCTTAGAGTGTAACTATTGGGACAGAAATATGCATACAGTTCTATCTTCAAGTACATGCTCAAAATACAGTTACTAATAATTTCACAGTTATAAAAACAAGACAGAAATTTACATGATGATTCCGTTTAAATTCTTATAATTGTGAAAATGATTTGGAAAGTGTTCCTTCAGTCATATTATACAAGTAACATTATTCAATAATAAAGTTAGTGTACTTTACCCACTAGAAATGACACACTGTATACCTCTGTCATACTGTGTAATATTGAGCCAATATGTAAAAGAGAAAAAGCTGTTTAGAACATCCTGCTGTGTCAACTACGAGATCAGTGGAGCTGCTAGGGCCATCATGCCTTTGCTCCTGTTATTAAGGGGGAATTTTTGTGCTCTCCAGCACATACTGCAGAGAAAATCCAGGAGCTCCTCCAAGACACATGTAGTCCTATTCTGCTGCTCCTGAGCTAATTTCACAGCGCAGATGAAGGTATGGGAATATGAACATGGATGTTTGTTACTGTGAGCAAAGCTCAATGGAGGGAAGTAACTGAAGAAGAACTGCCTTTAAGCTCAAGGACGAAAGAGAGATCAGTTATGTCCTCACTAGGAATCAAGAACTCTTTGCTATTGATATGTATTTAAAACTATATAAAAGAAGAAACAAGTTAAAATAGGTAAGAGTTTCATTCCTATAAAGATCCTGCTATGTTATCTGATTTTATGAGATATTTCCCATGCAAAGATGATTAAGGATATCAACTATGAAAATATTTTAATAATCAAAGCACACAATAGTTACAACTAGCTAGGTTCTACACAGAATGCAGGAGATATAAAAGAGATCAAAGCCTATTATACTTCAATCAGAGGCAGAGTGTCACATAAGGAATGTTATTTTCTCTCCAATAAGAAATAAAACAAGATCATTCATACAGAATCCCCATACTCACTATTTCAAAATGAAACAAGTTGTATGTGTAATTTTGCCCAAAATTTATATTGTTCTATTCAAATCCTGAGGGCTTTTAAATAGATACCCAGTTTTTTTTTATGATAGAGAGGGGTAAACAGAAATGAACATTGAAATGTGGAGAGAAAAACCAGGTATGATTGCTCTTTCCTATAATCCCATCCCTAGCTAGGAAGATCAGGACTTCAATGTCATTCTCTACTATGTACATTAAGGTTGAGGCTAGTCTGAACAACATTTCACTTCCATCAAATATTTCGCCTTTTCCTCAGACTTTCTTGGATTTCAGATGCATTCTTATAGTCACTTTGATGGAAAGGAATGGGAGTAATGAGTTCCATTCAAACTTCAGAAACAAGCCACCATCTTGACCACTAGCAAAAAAATCAGTAAATAACCTAGTTTTCATAACACATTTGCCTGTCCAATGGAGAAATAATGGCTGTGATATGATATCTTCTGCTGATATCCAGTCTCTGTCATCAGTTATAATTCAGGATCCTTATGCAACAGTTAAACATTGTACATTTTCTCAAGTGTTTTATTCCATTAATATTTTCATTATGTTGCCTTCACATTAGAAATCATTCACAGTTTCCCCTTCTCCTTGTTTCTTCCTCCCCTTGTCTTTCTATTGTTTGGCTAGAAAGGAGTCAACCTAGTCAAAATGGAGCAGGTATTTCAGCTGCAAGTTAATTAATATTCCAGTTCAACATGAAGGGAAGTCATTGAGAGAACTGAAGACAGGAACCTATAGTCAGATACTAAATCAAGGGCTATGGGGGACAGCTCCTAAATAGCTTGTTTCTCTTTAAATTCTCACCATTCTTTCTTATCAAACACAGGGACAACCACCTAGGGGTGGTACCACACAAGGTGGACTGGGCTTTCCCACATTAGCCATGGATCAAAAAAACATCCCACATTGAAACCAGAACCCTGACCTTTGTAAAGCCAGTATTTAAGTCCCAATGAGAAGACTGCTATCTTTAGGCAAGTTATCTTTAGTGCTTATAGCCTTGTCATTGGATCAAAATTTGTGGGTCTTTAATTCTTGTTTTATTCCAAAATAGAAACTATTAGAACATTGAAAAGGAAGATACTTTTTTTCTAGTTCAATCATCCTGAAATTGGTAACTCAGACTCAAAAGGACATGCATGGTATGTACTCAGTAATAAGTGAATACTAGCCAAAAAAAGTACAGAATAGCCAAGATACAGTCCACAGAACTCAAAAAAGGCTAACAAGACAAAGGGTCCAAGTAAAGATGCCTCAGTTCCATTTGGGAGGGATAAGAAAGCAATAATATGAATGGTGGAGGGAGGGAAGGACCTGAGTGGGAGAGGGGACAGGGTGGGAATGAGGGGAACATGATCAGATATCGAGTGCAGGAAAAGGAATGAAGCCCTGAGGGACAGCCAAAAGAGTGGAAACAAGCAACTTTGGGAGGTAGGAGCTTCGGGGACCCTCCAGAATATACCAGAGACCTAGGATATGATAAACTTTCAGGACTCAAAGGGAAGGTCCTTAAATGAGATGGCCTACTGAGGAGAGAGGGACCTTGCAGAGCCAACCTCCAACAGAAATACAGGACATCAAATGAAGGATAGGGTTGCCATCTCACACTCAAAACCCATAATTGTTCTAGTCAGAAATAACTGCAGGGACAAAAAATGGAGAAGAACCCAAGGAAAGGGAAGTCCTGGTCCAGGCCCAAAGTAGGATCCAGTTCAAGGGGAGGTCCCAAGACCCGACACTGTTACTGAAGCTATGGAACGCTCACAAAAAGGGACTTATCATCATTGGCCACTTAAAGACCCAACAATCAGCTAACAGAGTCAGATGCAGATATTTACATGCAACCAATGGAAAGGAGCTGCTGACCACTGTGGTTAAATTAGGGAAAAGCTGGGAATAGATGAGGAGGAGAGCGACCCTCTAAGAGGACCAGCAGTCTCAACGTGTACCCCTGAAATTTCTCAGACACTGAACCCCAACCAGGCAGCATACACCAGCTGATATGAGAACCCAAAGACATATATAACAGAGAGGACTACGAGGTCTGGATTCAGTCAGAGAAGATATACATACTAACCCTCAAAAGACTGGAGGCCCCAGTGAGTGGAAAGTCTGGTGAGTTGGGGGAATGTGGGGACATCCTGAGGGGCTGGGGGATGAGAAGGAGATATGGGATATGGAAGAGTGGATAGACAAGGAGAAGATACAATCTGGAGCATAAAAAGATTAAATAAAATTGTAAAAATCATGCAAAAAATAAATGAAGAAGATAGGATACAACTTCAACAACATCCCTTCTTCATCTGGTAGATTTTTTCTGTTGTTGTTGGAAAGTATGATCACTGAATGACAAGAATCAACAACACAAAATAGAAGAAGATTCTAAGAAGAAATGTCTGTAACTTCAGACCCTAAATTCTAAAAAATCCTGATTCTCAATTCTAGTAATGCGAGAAGTGCAAAAATGTTCCTGATCCAGTGAGTCATAGGGATATGGGCTACTGACTATCACCTGTAGTAACTCACTAGTAAATGGAAAATACAGTGAAAATGGCAAATGGTCCCTATCCGCTGGGCCATCCCTGAAATTACCAATCTGCCAACATTTACCATTGAATTCGCTCTTGTACTTCCTGGCACTCTGCAAGTGAATCCACTTGTTAGCTCCCTCAGTTCCTAAGATGCACAGATTCTCTTGATATTTCATTATATGGATATTATAAAATGTTTGAAAGCTCTATATATGCCAACCTTCTGCTGCTCCTGAAGAAATGAACTCAAGGTGGTACTAATTTTAAACAAAAATATTATAGGTATTAACAATATCTAAATATTTTCCATACATTGTTATATTTTTCCTCATTGTATTTTGAACTCTTTCATCATTTGAGAAGTTGATTAATTTGTTATATTGCTCTGTCTTGTAATAAGATCTTTACTATGAGTTATTTTAGTATGTTAAGAGAGAAAATATTAGAAAATCATGAATTTGGTTACACAGGAGATACACAGAATGCATTGGAGAGCAAAGGGAGGGAAGGAAATATGTACTTGAAATCATCATTATGAAATACTTAATTTTAGTTTAAAAATAATTTTAAATCATATTGGAAGGTCATAAAAACTTCAGATCTATGAAACAAACAAAATGAATACAAAATACACATGAATCAGTTAATAAAGAAAAAAGTAGGTGAAAAGAGATATAAATATGTATACACACATGGTAAAGTTACAGAGAAATTTATCTAATTTTTTCTTTTTTTCTTTTTGAAGATGAAAGTAATTTCTCTTTATTTTTACTTTTTCTTTACTTACTCACTGCCTTCCACCCAAAATATTTCTTCCATAATCTCACTCCTTCTCCTCTAAATAGGCAGGGGTTAGGGCCCCTCCTGGGTATCTTCCCACCTAGGTTCTTCAAGTGTCTGTGAGGCTAGGTGCTTCCCTACCCACTGAGGCCAGACAAGGCAGCTCTGTTAGAAGAACATATCCCATACATTTTTGGGATTGTCTTTACTCCAGTTGTTTTGAACCCTCGTGAAGGCCAAGATACACTTCTGTTACATATTTCGGGAGACATAGTTCCAGACTGTGTATGTTCTTTGGTTGGTCAGTCAATCTTTGAGAGCTCAAAGAGGCTGCAATTCCTCCTCATATTCTTCATTAAGAGTCCTCATACTGTGTGTATCTGTATCTGTCTGAGTCAGTTGCTGAGAGGAGCTTCTCAAAAGACAATATGCTACTGTCTGCAAGCATAACATAATACCATTATTAGTGTCAGGGAAAGGTGCTTGTCCATAGAACAGCTCTCATGGCCTCTTATTGGTCGACCATATCCTCAGTCTCTGCTCCATCCCCAATCCATGCATTTCTTGTAGACAGCATAAATTTGGGGTTGAAAATTTAGTGGATGGGTTGCTGTCCCTATTGCCCCACTGGGCTTGCCACCTGTCCACAGGAGGCAGCCTCCCAAAGCTCCACTTCTCCAATGCTTTTAGCCATAGCCGAGGATGACCCTGTGATTCTCCTTCTATGTTTATTTTTCTACTTATAGACATCCAGTTAGACTAGCACTACTTGTAGAAGATTTTTCAGTTATTAACATTGTGTTGTTTTTAGCTTACTTAGAGAAATCAAGTGATTATCGAGCCTTCATAGGACTGATAGGCACTTGAGGAGAATCAAGGGCAGGGAGGTGGGAGTGCGTGTGTGTGTGGAGGAACACCCTAAGAGAAGCAAGAGGGAGGAGGATGTGTAGGGTATTTCCAGAAGGGAGGAAAACCTGAGAAGGGAATAATATTTGAAATGTAAATAAAGAAAATATCCAATCAAAAGGAGTAAACTGAAAAAATAAGGTAAAATAAAAGAAAACGAAAAAGAAAAAGAAAAAGAAAAAAGAAAAATCAAGTGTCCATAGTTATGTGGGTTTATTCTGGGCTTTCTATTTGATTCCACTGATAAACATGTCTGATTCTGTACAAACATCATGAATTCTTTATCACTACTGCTCTGTAATACAGCTTGAGGTCAGGGATGGTGATTCTTCCCAAAGTTCTTTTATGATTCAGGATTATGTTGCCTATCCTGGCTGTTTTGTTTTTCCATATGCTGTCAAGCATTACTATTTCAGGTTCTTTTAAAAATTGTTTTGGAATTTTGATTGGGATTGCATTATATGTAGATTGCTTTTATATTTTTATTTTTTATTTTTATTAGATATTTTCTTTATTTACATGTAAATTTTCCCTTTCCCAGGTTCCCCTCCAAAAAACAAACAAACAAACAAACAAACAAAACCAACAAGAACAAACTCCTTTTGCCTCCCCCCTCCCCATGCCTGCCACCTCACCCTCTCCCACTTATTGGCCCTGGCATTCCCCTACACTGCGGCACAAAACCTTCACAAGGCCGAGGTCCTTTCCTCCTGTTGATGATTGAATTTGCAATCCTCTACTATACACATGCTGCCAGAACATTCAGTCCCACCCTGTATAGTGGGACTTGATTGGTGGTTGGGTCCCTGGGAGCTCTGAGGGTACTAGTTACTAATTGTTGTTCGTCCTAAGGGGCTGCAAACCCTTCAGCTCCATAGAACCTTTCTCTAACTCCTTCATTGGGGACCGTGTACTCAGTTCAATGAATGGCTGTGAGCCTCTACATC
>JADRCD010043638.1:2916-18863 GCA_019843815.1 Montemys delectorum | reverse complement strand
CTTGCAATCCCACCAGCAATGGAAGAGTGCTCCTCTTTCTCCACATCCTCGCCAGCATCTACTGTCACTTGAGTTTTGGATCTTAGCCATTCTGACTAGTGTGAGATGGAATCTCAGGGTTGTTTTGATTTGCATTTCCTTGATGACTAAAGATGTTAAACATTTCTTTAGTTCTTCAAGTTTCTCAGCCCTTCAATTTCCTCAGTTGAGAGTTCTCTGTTTAGCTTTGTTCCCCAATTTTTAGTAGGGTTATTTGGTTCTCTAGAGTCTAACTTCTTGAGTTCTTTGTATATATTGGATATTAGCCCTCTATCGGATGTAGGGTTGATAAAGATCTTTTCCCAATCTGTTGGTTATTGTTTTGTCCTATTGACAGTGTCCTTTGCCTTACAGAAGCTTTGCAATTTTATGAGGTCCCATTTGTCTATTTTTTATCTTAGAGCATCTTTGTTCTGTTCAGGAAAGTTTCCCCTGTGCCCATGTGTTTGAGGCTCTTTCCCACTTTCTCTTTTATTAGTTTCAGTGTATCTGGTTTTATGTGGAAGTCCAAGAGTACCAGCCTAGGAATGGCACCACCTACCGTGAGCTGGGCCTTTCCACATGACTCACTAACTGAGAAAATACCCTACAGCTGGATCTTATCCAGGCATTTCCTCAACGGAGGCTCCTTCCTCTGTGAGGACTCTAGTTGTGTCAAGTTGACACATAAAACCAGCCAGTCCAGCAAGTTTACTGACTATTCTATTTAAACATCCTCTGAGCTGGGTTTGTAGGGTATGTTCAGTCTAGCCCAGTGGCAGAGTTCACATCTAGCATGTAAGAGGCCCTAGGCTCTGTCCCTGACACTGCAGAAACAAAATACTTAGGAGTTGAGTTTTGTAGTGTTTCTTCCCTCTTGATCCTTTCTCTACTGGCCCTATTGATAAAGAGGGTAGAAAAATCAAATTACAGGGCTGAAAAAGATGTGCTTTCTGCCCAAGTACATGCACAGAAATTGTGTATGGGGACATTTTGCTTAAATGTCATGAGTATTTGTGAATGTACTGACAAGACCTCTTGCCCTGAGCTACAAGGATGCCAAGAAAATTCTTTTTAGTGAATCCCAAGGGCAAAAGTCTATTGTAATGTTAATTGGAGTGCAAGCAATGAATGTGTTTCTTTCTTGGCAATTGGAAACAAAGGAAAACAACTGTTTTTCTTTGGTATTCTCAAGTGTGTAGAGGTTACTTATGAGCAAAGGAAACTGGCTCAAGATATATTTACAATTCCCATCAGAAGAAAAAGGAATACAAAGAAAAATTACGATATGAAATTACTTCGGTGGAATCAAAAAACTCAGAATGAGAAAAGTAAATTTAAAAATTTTACTTTTTTAAAGGCTGTTCTCCAATTGGCTGCTTTGAAAGAGAAAGGAAAACACTGGCCAACCCATCTTCAGGATGAACTCTTCACTAATATCTGCCACTTTTTGTCTTAATAGATTTTATTTTTGTGTATAGGTGTGTAGAGGTGTGCATAAATGTGTATAGGTGGATATAGGTGTGTGTGTTTATGGGTACATGCATGCATGCATACTCATGCACACACAGAAGCAGAAGAGCAATGCAATGAGGTTGCCCATAAAAGTCAGGAGAGAGCATCATATCTCTTGGAGCTGAACTTTCTTTTTAATTAGATACTTTAGATGCTTCCTGTATTCACATCTCAAACGTCACTCTCCCTCCTCATTTCCCCTCTGAAAACCCCTGTCCCATCTCCCCTCCTCCTGCTCACTAACCCACTCATTCCCACTTCCCTGTCCTGGCACTCCCCTACACCAGGGCATCGAGCCTTCGCAAGTAGATATTAGCCCAGAAGCTTCGAATATCCAAAATACAGTTCACAGACCACATAAAGCTCAAGAAGAAGGAAGACCAAAGTGTAGATACTTCAGTGTTTCTTAAAAGGAGGAATGAAATACACATGGGAGGAGATACAGAGACAAAGTGTGGAGCTGAAACCAAAGGAAAGGCCATATAGAGACTGCCTCATCCCACCAATGTCCAGCAAGGCCATCCTCTGCTACATATGCTGCTGGAGTCATGGGTCCCTCCATGTGCACTCTTTGCTCGGTGATCTAGTCCCTGGGAACTCCCAGGGTACTGCTTGGTCCACACTACTGTTACTCCCATAGGGCTGCAAACTCCCGCAGCTCCTTGGGTCCCTTCTCAAGCTCCTCCACTGGGGACCCTGAGCTGAGTCCAATGGTTAACTAAGAGCATCCACCTCTGTATTTGTCAGGCACTGGCAGAGCCTCTGAGGAGACAGTCACATCAGACACCTGCAAGCAAGCACTTCTTGGCACCAACAATAGTGTCAAGGTTTAGTAACTGTATATGGAATGGATCCCCAGGTGAGGCAGTCTCTATATGGCCTTTCCTTTGGTTTCAGCTCCATACTTTGTCTCTGTATCTCCTCCCATGGGTATTTCATTCCTCCTTTTAAGAAACACCAAAGTATCCACACTTTGGTTTTCCTTCTTTTTGAGCTTCATATGGTCTGTGAACTGTATTTTGGATATTCGAAGCTTCTGGGCTAATATCCATTCTATCAGTGAGTGCATACCATGTGTGTTCTTTTGTGATTGGGTTACCTCACTCAGGATATTTTCTAGTTCCATCCATTTACCTAACGATTTCATGAATTTGTTGTTTTTAATAGCTGAGTAGTACTCCATTGTGTAAATGTACCACATTTTCTGTATCCCTTCCTCTGTTGAGGGACATCTGGGTTCTTTCCAGCTTCTGGCTAATATAAATAAGGCTGCTATGAACATAGTGGAGCATGTGTCCTTATTACATGTTGGAGCATCTTCTGGGTATATGCCTAGAAATGGTATAGCTGGGTCCTCAGGTGCTATATCTAATTTTCTGAAAAACCACCAAACTGATTTCCAGAGTGGTTGTACCAGTTTGCAATCCCACCAGCAATGAAGAAGTGTTCGTCTGTCTCCACAATCTCACCAGCATCTGCTGTCACCTGAGTTTTTGATCTTAGCCATTCTGACTAGTGTGAGGTGGAATCTTAGACTTGTTTTGATTTGCATTTCCCTGATGACTAAGGATGTTGAACATTTGTTTAGGTGCTTCTTGTCCGTTTGTTATTCCTCAGTTCAGAATTCTTTGTTTAGCTCTGTATCCCATTTTTAATAGGGTTATTTAGTTCTCTGGAGTCTAATTTCTTGAGTTCTTTGTATATATTGGATAATAACCCTCTATCAGATGTAAGACTGGCAAAGGTCTTTTCCCAATTTGCCATTTTGTCCTATTGACAATGTCCTTTGCCTTACAGAAGCTTTGCAATTTTATGAGGTCCCATTTGTCAATTTTTAATCTTTTTTTTATTAGATATTTTCTTTATTTACATGTAAATTTTTCCTTTCCCAAGTTCCCCTCCAAAAAACAAACAAACAAACAAAAACAACAAGAACAAATCCCTTTTGCCTTCCCCCTCCCTGTGCCTGCCACCCCACCCTCTCCCACTTATTGGCCCTGGCATTTCCCTACACTGGGGCACAAAACCTTCACAAGGCCGAGGTCCTTTCCTCCTATTGATGATGGAATTTTCAATCCTCTACTATACACATGCTGCCAGAACATTCAGTCCCACAAAGGATAAGCTATTGGTCTTCTCTTCAGGAAATTTTCCACTGTGCCTATATGCTCAAGGCTCTTCCCCACTTTCTCTTCTATTAGTTTCAGTGTATCTGGTTTGATGTGTTGGTCCTTGATTCACTTGGACTTGACCTTTGTACAAGGAGATAAGAATGGATTGACTTGCATTCTTCTACATGCTAACCTCCAGTTGAACCAGCAACATTTATTAAAAATGCTGTCTTTTTTCCACTGGATGGTTTTAGGTCTTTCGTCAAAGATCAAGACTATAGGTGTATGGGCTCATTTCTGAGTCTTCAATTCTGTTCCATTGATCTACCTGCCTGTCACTGTACCAATGCCATGCAGTTTTTATCACAATTGCTCTGTAGTACAGCTTGAGGTCAGGGATGGTGAATACCTTAGAAGTTCTTTTATTGTTGAGGATAGTTTTTGGTATCCTGGGGTCTTTTTGTTATTCCAAATGAATTTGAGAACTGCTCTTTCTAACTCTATGAAGAATTGAGTTGGAATTTTGATGGGGATTGCATTGAATCTGTAGATTACTTTCAGCAAGATGGCCAGTTTTACTATATTAATCCTGCTAATCCATGTGCATGGGAGATCTTTCCATCTCCTGAGATCTTCTTCAATTTTTTTCTTCAGAGACTTGAATTTTTTCTCATACTGATCTTTCATTTGCTTAGTAAGAATCACACCAAGGTATTATATATTATTTGTGACTATTGTGAAGGGTGTTTTTCCCTAATTTCTTTCTCAACCTGTTTATCCTTTGAATAGAGGAAGGTCACTGATTTGTTTGAGTTAATTTTATATCTATCCACTTTGCTGAAGTTCTTTATCAGGTTTAGACCTTCTCTGATGGAATTTTTGGGTCACTTAAGTATACTATCATATCATCTGCAGGTATCAAAGCTAAAGTAGAATCCGATAAATGATCTAAACAGTCCCATAACCCCTAAAGAAGTAAAAGCAGTCATTAATAGTCTCCCAACCAAAAAAGCCCCAGACCAGATGGGTTTAGTACAGAGTTCTATCAGATCATCAAAGAAGGTCTAATACCAACACTCCTCAAACTATTCAACAAAATAGAAACAGAAGGAACACTACCCAATTCATTCTATGAAGCCACAATTACTCTGATACCTACACCACACAAAGACTAGACAAAGAAAGAGAACTTCAGACCAATTTCTCTTATGAATATAGATGCAAAAATACTCAAAAAATTCTCACAAACCAAATCCGAGAACACATCAAAATGATCATCTATCATGATCAAGTGGGCTTCAACCCAAGGATTGTTCAATATACAGAAATCCATAACATAATCTACTCTATAAACAAACTCAAAGAAAAAAACCACATAATCATTTCATTAGATGCTGAAAAAGTATTTGACAAAATTCAACACCCCTTCATGTTAAAAGTCTTGGAAAGATCAGGAACTCAAGGCCTATACCTAAACATAGTAAAAGCAATATACAGCAAACCAATAGCCAATATCAAACTAAATGGAGAGAAATTTGAAGCAATCCCCCTAAAATCAGAGACTAGACAAGACTGTCCCCTCTCTTCCCATCTATTCAATATAGTTCTTGAAGTTCTAGCTAGAGCAATTAGACAACAAAAGGAAGTCAAAGGGATACAAATTGGGAAGGAAGAAGTCAAAATATCACTATTTGGAGCTGAACCTAAAGGAAGTGTAAGCCACCTGATGTAAGCACTGGGAAGACCAAACTCTCTTCCTTAGCAAGAACAGAAAATCCTGTGGGCCACTAAGCCCTCTCTGTGGCCCTAGCCATGGCATTATCAACCTGAGCTTCACCTAATAGTTTTAGAATCCTTTCTTTCAGGCTACCTTTGCTGAGTGAGCTCATATGCTTTCACGCCACCTCTAAATGACCCACAATGTTTTGTGCATTACAGCAAAAGCCTGTGTCCCCATATTAACATGCCTGTAAAACATTTTAAACACTTCTTTCTTTCATAACTAGATGTCTTCTGCCAACTAGACTGTAAACCTCTCAAAGTAGTAATAACCCTTTCTGTCTTCGCATTCAGTACTCAGAACTTGAGTCATGCTGAGTTAATGCCTGTTCAACTTGATGTAAAAAAAAAAAAAAAAAAAAAAAAACTGTGTGTTCATCAAACATGTAAATAAAAGGTTTTTCACCTTCACAGTGCTTAAAGGGAAAACTTCTGTGCACCCTAGCTTGATGAGGGTGCTGAGGACAGTTATTCTGTGGTTGTTCTTGTTCTAAAGCCTGTTATCATTGCCCTATGTTACAGCACCTACTCTAACTTCAGATGATCCTCGTTCAAATTGCCTCATTGTTGTTGCCATCATTGTCATCATCATCATCATCATTGTAGTCAATGTCAACATCATCGTTGTTATTTATTGTCATTGTTGTTGTCATAGTCATTGTTGTTATTGTGTGTGCATACAAGTGAGCACATGTGTCATGAGTGATGGAGTAGAGGTTAGAAGACAGCTGTGTGGCACCAATTTTCTCCTACCACTTGTATGTGTTCTCAGTATTCAACTCACATCACCAAGCAGACCTTGATCCCCGAAGCCATCTCACTGCCTTCCTCATACTGATGTTAACATTTAAGGTAGTTTATCTCCACTTAGTTCTTAAAGGGCAGAGAAAGATTTAAAACTGATATAGGAAAATGAGAAGAAAGAAGACAAATTTGGAAAAGTCAGATCAGAAGACTGTTTAGTAAGAGTCAAAAAAAAAAATCTTGACAGGGTACAGAGTATGACATGGCTGTCACTATCTTTGAAATACCAAGATTCCATTATGCTGAGTGTCCTTCAGGCCTCTCTCCCTGCACTTACCTGCAGCACATCTGCCACGAAGCCTCTCTCTCTTTCTTCCACCTGACTCCTCTCATGGGAAAGCTAAATTGGCTTAAATCATGTGGGAGTATTATAAATACTGTTTAGTGATGAGAATAAATTGGTTCAAATCACTTAGGTACTTCACTAAGCGCTGACTGATGAGGAAGTTTGGATGTGCTGTAATTTATAAACAAAATGAAGGAGGTTATCTGGAACATAGAGTTTCTGTGTTTCACATCTCTAAAGTGAAGAAGAAAACTCTTCAAATTTTTTTTTCCCTGAATGGGTATGATACATTTGCCTGTATATGTCTGTCTATATACCACGCATATCCACTGTGGCCACAGAGGACAGAAGAGGGCATCAGATCCCTTGGAACTGGAGTTATAGATGGTTGTGAGTCACTAGATGGGTGCTTGGAATGGAATCCAGGTCTTCTGAAATGACAGCCTTCACTCTTAACCACTCAACCTTCTCTCCATTCTGAGGAAAAGACTTTTGTTTTGTTTTGTTTTGTTTTGTTTTGTTTTGTTTTCAAGACAAGGTTTCTCTGTATAGCCCTGGCTATCCTGGAACTCACTCTGTCCTTGAACTCAGAAATCTGCCTGCCTCTGCCTCCCAAGTGCTGGGACTAAAGGCATGGGCCACCACTGCCCAGCTGAGAAGACTTTTAAACAATTTTCTGAGACCAGTATTAGCAGGATGCTAAAACCAAAGGCACAGCAGGAATGAAAACTACAGGCCAATATCATTTATGCAAAAAGCTAAAAAGCACCAACAAAGTACCAGCCAAGAAAAACCAACAATATATAAAAGTATGACATATAATAACAAAGGAGGTTTATACTATACAAAAAAAGTATCTAGTGTAGATTATGATAACATCTAAATTAATCTGTATGCTATATCAAGGAGCAAATACTCATGACCTTCTCCACACAGAGACTAAAGGCATCTGGCATTTCCGCCACCATTTATAATTTTAAAATGAAACAAAGCAAATAGACCACACATTATAAAGAGAAGGAAACTTCTAGTCCAGTGGGATGACTCAGAATGAAACTTTCCCCTTCCATGTTTGTGGAAGGGGAAAACCAACTCCCACAAATTGTTCTCTCTTCTCCACATGAGTGCCAGAGCAAGGATGTCTATCTGTCTCTCTCTCTCTCTGTCTGTCTCTGTCTCTATCTCTCTCTCACTACTTCTCAGTGAATAGATAGATAGATAGATAGATAGGCAGACAGATTTACAGATAAATAAATGTAATCAAAGGTTTAGAGACAATATGCATAACTCAATAAAATGCATCTACATGAAAACCAGAGGCATACTAACTATTGCTTACAGGTCAGGGCCAGAGTATGGATATGTGTGTTCACAGCTTATAGCCATGGGTTTTTAAAATTGTTTTTCTATACATGAACATTTTTCGCCCACAAACATTTCTGGTAAATCTGGGTACAGAGGGATTCACAATGAGTTGCAAATCAAACATTTACTAACAAAAAAAAAAGCCAAAAGAAATTTATTTTAATACAGTTTATTGGTGTGTATATTTTATTACTTATTAAAGACAAAAACAAATTTACAACTAATAATATGGGTATGATTTTTAACAATTAAATCTTGATTTTTAGGTATTTTTTATACTAAAAATCACAGTCTCTTCAACATTCATTGGATATGACCAACTTTTTGACTTTATAATCACCAATGCTGAAAATACCAGTTTTCACACGTGCATACTAAAACAAAAATGGAAAATGTATGTTTAGAGTCATTTCAGAAATTCTACTTTAATACTAACCCAAAACTTCTTTACTGACTTTGTATGAAAATCAAGTTATCAAACTACCAACTCGCTGCGGTCCATGTTGGTGTAATCGGTGCTGGGGCTGGGGCCTATGAAGATGTCATGGTCCATGCTCTGGCTGGAAACCATGTGTGAATACTTGAGCCGCACTGCTGCTGTTGACTTTTATGGGCCAGGAAGTCTTTTGCATTGGCCCTGATAATAGTTAGGAGTCCTCTCTCACAACTGTAACCCCACATAAAAAGAAGGAAGAGGAAGAAACAAGCTAGCCAGGAAGCTCTCGAAGACAATCATTAGGAATTGTGATAAAGATGCTGAAGTGTAGCTCTCCATGGTTGACGACTTCTGGTGGATGGTGTGGAGAAGGACCAACTTACCTTTAAGGGGCTGAGGCTGGCAACTGAGTGTTTGGCCTTGCTGTACTGAGAATATGGGAAATACCAAATGGACTGCATGTATGCTTTTCTTTTTCCCCCCCCATTTTTGGGGGAGGGCACAAGAGTAGGAATGTGGACTATGAGGAATAGTTAGTGTGATTGGCCTGCATCGTAGAAAATTCCCAAATAATCAATAAAAAGATCATGTTAAAATAAATAAATAAATAAATAAATAAAAGCATTACTTTTTGAAATATTTTGATTATGATTTAATTACATTTCTTCCCTCCCCTTTCTCCCTTCAAACCATCCCATCTATCCCTTCCTAATCTCCTCCAAATCCATAGCCTCTTTTTTCACTAATTGTTATTGCATGCATATATGTATGTATGAATATATATACACATGTATATACTATATATATAACATGCATATATATGTTCCTAAATGTAGCCTGCTTAGCCAGTATAATGTAACTTTACTTGTATGTATATACAAAACAGTGAGCCCTGAAAACATACATTAATGCAAAACAAATATTTTTAACACAATAAATTCCATAGATACTTCATTGCTAATTATATGCTGAGGAATAAGGTCAGGGAAATTCTCAACAAACTGGCTTCCCATGATTAGATTCTTATTTTTCTATAAGAATGTAAGTAGACAGCTTGACTGACAGGAGTAGAGGCTCACAGCCATTCATTGGACTGAGCACAGGATCCCCAATGAAGGAGCTAGAGAAAGGACCCAAGGAGCTGAAGGGTTTGCAGCCCCATAGAAGGAACAACAATATGAACTAACTAGTACCCTCAGAGCTTCCAGGGACTAAACTACCAACCAAAGAGTACACATGGTGGGACTCATGGCTCCAGCAGCATATGTATAGCAGAGGATGGCCTAGTCGGACATCAGTGTGAGGAGAGGCCCTTGGCCTTGTGAAGGTTCTATGACCCAGTGTAGGGGAATGCCAAAAGATCAGGAAGCAGGAGAGGGTGGGTTAATGAGCAGGGGTCGGGGGAGGGAACAGTGATTTTTTTTCTTTTTTTTTCTATTTTTTTCTTTTTCTCAGAGGGGAAACTGAGAAAGGAGATATCATTTGACAAGTAAATAAAGAAAATATCTAATAAAAAAAAGAATGTAAGTAGAAGCACTAACACTCCTCACATACAGAGTTAACTGGTTTTAGGTAGCATTTGATAGCACTGCCTTCAGGCATATGTGCCACAAAATTCACATGCTGTGCTCAGAACTGTGGCTGTGATGAAATCCTGTGGCAAACTGGGAAAGCTATACTACAGTCTCCTCGATCTATTGCACCTGTGTTTGTAAGTTTGATTCTTCCTGACTAATTCTATTTAATGTTGTATTATTTTTTTCATCCTTGCACATTCAGAAATGTTTACCACATTTACCAAATTTTACAGAACCCCCATATTCAGCTAACCTTATGTAGGACCCTTCAGGTTTTATCCAGGATCATTAGACAAGAAAATAAAAGGTATCTATATCAAGGGGGTGAGTTTAAACTGTCTTTATGTGACTGTTACATACTTTTTGCAGAAAATTTTAAAGAATATGCTGAAACATCTTTGGAACTCATAGGAAAAGTTCATCACAAGTTTTCAGGTACAATATCAATATGTGAAAAGATATGTTATATGATAACAATATCTAACACCAAATTACAATGGGAAAATGATTCAACTTATTGTGATATTGAAAAGAGTAAAATGTGCCAGAATGAATTCATCAAAAGGAGTACAATACCCTCCCCAAAAGTAAAACCAATAAAGAAGCAAACAAAAAAACCTTGATGAATAAAATTAAAATATAAATCATTAGAAAGACTGTTCCATGTTTATAGATCAAAAGATAATATTGTTAATATGGTAATTGACCTAAATTTCTTATAGAAAGGCAAGTGTCTCAAGCTAACCCAAACCATCTTAAATAAAAGAAGCAAATTATGATTTTAGATTTCAAATTTTACTATAAAATCAAAGTAATCAGAGATAGAAAGATAGAGCAGTGGTTAAGTTTCGATGCTTTTCCAGAGGAGGTTAAGTTTGATTCCTAGCATACAAGTTAGGTGTTTCTCAACCTCCTGTGATTACAGCTCCAGGGGACTGATGCCCTCTTCAGGCCTCTTCAGTCGCATGTACTCACATGCACGTATCCCTAGATTGCTTCTCTATTGCTGTGATACAACACCAACCAAGACAAACTTGGTGGAAGAAAGGATTTATTTCATCTTACGAGTTACAATTCCTCATAAAGAGATGCTGAGGCAGGAACTCAGGCTTAAAGTAGAAATCACAGACAAATGTTACTTACTGTCTTGCCTTGCTCTCAAGTTCATATTCAGGTACCTTTCTTACACAGCCTAGGCCTACCTGCCTAAGGGTCGCATCACACAGAATGGGCTGGGCATGCCTATATCAAATAGCAGTTAAGAAAATCACTCAAAAAATTCCACCACAGACCAGTCAGTTAGAAGGAGCTCTTCAGCTAAGGTTCCCTCTTCTTAGGTGTGTCAACTTAGTAACCATGATTAGCCATCACAACTCTACACATACACCTAATTACAAAATAAACTAAACATTTTAAAAAAGAATACGGTACATTATGGTCATTGAGATATGATGGTAATGACACAAAGACAGATATATAAATCAGTGGAATTGAATGGAGATTCTAATAATAAGTACTTACATTTATAATCAGTTGGGTTTTTTTTTATAAAAACAAAAAGAAAAAAAAGAAAGAAAAAACATAGATAATCCAATTTGGGAGAGTAATCCTTCAACTATTGTGGCTGAAACAACTGGATATGCACATACAGAAAAATTAAATTGACTCCCTTGCTCCAACTCTAAAAAGCATCAAAACAAAAACAGATTGTAGAGCATGCTCTTGTACATCTGTAGTCCCAATCACTGAGAAATAAAGGCAGGAGGAGTGTAGCCTGTATTATATAGTGAGTTCCAGACTTCCCAGGCCTATGTAGTGAAACCCTGACTCAAAACCCAAAAATCTATTATAAACATATATGTAAAGACTTATACCATGAAACCAGGGGATCAGAGTAAAAGCAACTCATAGGGACCTTAGCTGGACAAAGTGTTCTTAGATCCTACTAAAAATAAAAGGCAGGCAAATTGGACTTATCAAAGTAAAAAATTCTTATATTGCAAAAAAAAGAGAACATTTACAGAGAACATATATGCTGGATATGTTTTAATCCAAATTGGTTTTATAGCTCAATGATAGAGCATCAATTTAGTATGTACAATGTCCTGGGTTTAATTTCTACCAGACAGAAAATAATGCCTCTAAGCTATACAAATAATAATAATATTAATAATAATAATAGTAATAATAATAATAATAATAACAATAATAATAACACATGATGAAAAGTAGCAAATAAATTTAATCTACTTTCCATACATACTAAATTTAAATTTACCCATAAAACATTCTGTCAGCACTACATTCCACAAATACTCCTTTTCTACCTGATGCATCAGCAACACTCCTGGGTACTAGGAGGATAGCACAAATCAAGACATAGTCTCACCTTCACTGTTATATATGACTACAGATAGAATATTATGTGAGTTTCATCTGAGTTACTTCTAAGTAAGGAACAAGGGACCTGAGAAGGTACCAAGCTCAGCATCTGAAGGACACACATGTGGCAGAACAGTTTGCACACACACACAAACATTCAATTGCAAGGAAATATTGGAAACTTTAGAGTGCCCCATTTCTGCTCTAAATATGGAAAAGTATTCCAAATTTTAGACATTAATAGGTCATGACATAGCATTTTGGAGGACATAAGAGACGTACATGCTCATGAGGGGAAGATTGAATGTATTCTCAGATAGTACTATGATAAGTTTCATATGGTAAGTTCTTTTTTTTTTTCATTTTATTGGTTATTTTATTTATTTACATTTCAAATGTTGTCCCTCTTCCAGGTTTCTCATAACCTGGTTCCTTTGAGATGTGAGCTATTTTATTGAATATTCTCATGCTGGCATTCACAAGGAATCCTAGAAAGTCTCAGAGAGAAAATATTATAACCTGCTCATGTCCCTTATATAACATTTGAAGGCCCTGTGTGCTTTCCAGTCAATCAAAGGTGAAAACATGGACTTGGTTTCTCTTATTCTGTAATTGCTGGAAGTCCTGGAGTTTGCACTTAATTCTTAACAGTGGGAATCTTTAGATCGTTTTCCTAAGCTTGTTATGGTCACATGACTAATTTCATCCTTCCCTTAGGTCCAGTTTGCTGTCTTGTAGTAGCTTCTTGAGAAAGTTGTCATCTGACTTTCTTACTACTGTTTGTTTGTTTGTTTAAATAAATCTCTGTCTAATAAAAATTGATGGGATGCCATCTACATGGATAATCAAATCAGAAAGAAGACATATTTGTCATAGGGAATCTAGGAGGAGTTGACATGAAATAAATACACTTGAAATACATTGTAGGCATTATGCAAATCTCAAAAAATAAATAAAAATATTATGTTTTTAAGAAAATTCACTCTGAGAGCTTAATAAGGATTCCTGTTAGTATAATTAACTATCATGTCTGGGGATATGTTCAAAAATGAATGTCAAAAGTATAGATCAGTACCCTGTGAACATGTAGCTAACAGCTTCCAAACGAGTACTCACAAGCCAACAAAAATGCCAGACAGCATGAGTTGAAGAGCTGTTTACAATGTACTAAGGGTTATAACAAAACTATAATGTAGCTTTTCTTAATTGTTATTAACAGCACTGAAATAGATGCTTGGACCTGTTTCTACACATGAAAAAGCAACAGCCCATAGTACATTCTTTTTGAAGGTCATGATCAAGTTAGGAAGAAAGACAAATAGGACTAGAATCTGGGTTTAAACACTCTAATTTGAACTTGATACCCCTTTTCTAAACTGCTTTCTGCCCCCACTTTTTATTTTCTTTCTCTACCTTTGGGAATTAATGTCAAATGTTTTCTTGCAAATCTTCTGTCTATAATCTTATATAGCCATAAAGCCAACATAAGCAGTGAACTTAACTGCAGATGGTGGTGGCATACTTGAGAAAACTGCAGTCGTAAAAGTGCCTTTTCAACTGGCAATGAAACCTGTACTTGGCAGAGACACATGCAGATGCCAATACTCCATCACTTCTGAAGGGACTGGCTGGAAGATGGCACTCTAGGAGTAAAGCTGGTTTGCCATGTGAATCTGGAAGGCTCAGAGGAGACCAGCTCTATGGGCTTATCCTCAACAGCAGCACACATGAAAAGACCTCCATTAGTTCAATGAAGCCAATGAAAACCCATTGTTTATCACTATTTTCTCCACAACTAACTTCTAAAGACAAAAACAAACAAAAAATTTTTTTAAACAATCTAAACCTACTTTAGGCCTGGTTCAAATTCAACTTTCGTTCTTTGGAAATGAGAGCCCAGTGTGTTCTGATTTGTCTGCTGATAAACGAATGTTGCAGTAAGCCATAGCTAAGCAGCAGACTTCTGGAAGAGGACAGACCTCACAAAGCCAGCAGAACAAGAACTTTTCCTCTGAGAAGGAAACCTGCATGTTGCAGAATATTTGATCACACTGTGAAGCCCAAGATTCTGTCACTGAAAATACCTGTGTCTAGTTGCAGTGTGGCTCATCTCTTAGGACAAACCTTTAATCCCTCTGGCTAGAATACAGACGTACCTTTAGCACATACCTTTAATACCTAACAGTAAAGGTAAAGTAAACTTGTAGAAGAAAGCAACCATGTTTGAAAGTGATACCTAATTGAGTGGCAGACAAAGGGACAACTCAGAGAAAGATTTAAAAGACTAGAATATGTCCAACTCTCATGAGAAAAGAGAGGAAAGAGAGGCTACTTAAGAAAAGCACAGAGAGAGAAAGAAGAAAGCAGTTTTACCAGGACAGTTGTACAGAGAGGTTGATGAGAAAGGGAAGAAGTTAGACACAGGTGTAGACAGAACAAGCCAGAGCACAAGAAGGATCCAGAAGACTAGAACATATTGTCTAAGTTAGTATGAGATCAAGCAGAATAATTCAGGAGAAGCTGAGAGAAGCCACATTGTCCAGCCAGCTTGGAGAGGAGTTAGATTTAGGAGAGATGAGTTGACCAGTGAACGGGAATTCAGAAAGAACTAGGAAGAGGTGAGCTTATTCAGCAGCAAGTCTCAGAGGCTGAGAACATTCTAGACCTACTTAAGATTTATGAAGACTAGAAGCTTTAAAGACTAGTCCTAAGTTATCAGATAAAGGCAATAAGCCTCTCTCCAAGATGACAACCACTCAGTCAAATAAAAGTTACATTTACACTTATACTTGGCTGAGAAGCACCTAGAGGCTACCACAGCTCTACACCTTTATTATCAACAGGTAACATTTATGAGCACTAGCTATGTGACAGGTATTTTTCCTGAGTTGTGTGTTAGATCCACTGTTAACACCCCGACGTTTCTAAAGTTACCGCTCTTCTCTTTCTCTGCAGTTTAGAAAGGGAACCACAAAATAGCCTATTTGCCCAAGGCCACACATCTGATAGATCGGTGAGGGAGCTTAAATAGATGAAGCCCTGTGGTAAACCACCTAATTGTGTTACCTCCTGATTGTTGGTGCATAAAAAGTGATGACGCCTCTATGAATCACTTCTTAAGTAATGACAGCTACCACACCTACGCTTTAGGAAATGTCCTAGAGACATTGAAGCCATTACTCATTTCATACTAACATCAACTCTTACATCTTTCCAGAGGAGGAAACTGAGGCATTGAGAAGTTGTACTAACTCTCCCCCAATGACATGTACTGATGAAGCCAGGACCTTATCTTTTGATTCGCTGCACATGTAACCTTTTCCTTTTTAGGGATGTGTGCAAAGGAGAGGATATGGATGTAGTGTACTTTAGAAAGACCTTCTCCAATAAAGTTAATTCATCCATAAACGGAAAAACCAAAAGGGAAGTTCTGGTTCATTAAATTTAATGACTGTTCAAATGACTGGAGCCATGTCAGGCATGAGCTTCCTGGTTAAATGAATTTCCATGGCATTAGGCCTTTCTATTCAGGGAAGGTTGCAACCATGCACTCTTTCTTCACTGAGGAGAAATGTTAAGAAATAAATAGAGAAAGAGAGAGAGAGAGAGGGAGGGAGGGAGAGAAACAGAGAGAGAGAGAGAGAGAGAGAGAGAGAGAGAGAGAGAGAGAGAGA
>JADRCD010043630.1:1264-12610 GCA_019843815.1 Montemys delectorum | reverse complement strand
TGCAGCTTTTAATATTCTTTCTTTGCTCTGTGCATTTAGTGTTTTGATAATTATGTGATAAGAAGATTTTCTTTTCTGGTCCCATTTATTTGGTGTTCTATAGGTTTCTTGTACCTTTATTGTCATCTCTTTCTTTAGGTTGGAGAAGTTTTCTTCTATGATTTTGTTGAAGATATTTTCAGGGCCTTTGAACTGAGAATCTTCATTCTCCTCTATTCTCATTATTCTTAGATTTGGTCTTTTTATTGTGTCCTGAATTTTCTGGATGTTTTGAGTTAGGAGTTTTTGTTTGTTTGTTTGTTTTTGTTTTTTTATGTTTTGAATTTTCTTTGACAATTGTGTCAATCTCTTCTACAGTATCTTCTACTACTGAGATTCTCTCTTCTATCTCTTGTGTTCTGTTGGTGATACTTATATCCATAATTCCTGACCTATTTCCTAGGTTTTCCCTTTTGAAGTTTGCCTCCATTTGTGTTTTCTTTATTGTTTCTACTTCTACTTTTAGGTCTTGGATCATTTTATTCAATTCCTTCACCTGTTAGCCTGTGTTTTCTTGTATTTCTTTCAGTGAGTTATTGATATCCTCCTTAAAGTACTCTACTATCTTCATGAGATAGGATTTTAGGGCAGATTCCTGATTTTCAGGTGTGTTGGTATAATCAGGGCTTGCTGTGGTAGGAAAACTGGGTTCTATGATGTTCACATATTTTGGCTTTTGTTGCTTATGGTCTTGTGCTTGCCTTTCATCATCTGGATATCTCTGGTCTTTGTTGATCTGGGTCATTGTATAGAGTCTGCCTCTTTTGTCCCTGGGTTTCTTCAGGTTTCCCAGTAGGCCTGCCACCCTGGCTGTATTGGACTACCTGTGGGGCTTTCTAACTGGGGACTCTTCACAGGGGCAGAGAAGCTGCTGATCTGTTGTCCTGGCTGAAGTAGTTCTCCTGGGAGGCCTTCAGACATCTGCTCTGAGTGCAGCAGGTCCTCTAGGCTATATCAGGATATAGAGTCTTCGCAGGAGCACACCAACTAGGGGTCTGCCCCAGCAGCAAGGACTGGACAGAAGGGTTGGAAGTGACAAAAGGGGAGTGGTATTTTGGAGGGCAGGGGTGTGTAGGTGATGGGTCCAGAGTCCACAAGACTCCAGGAGCAGCTCCAGGACTGGAGTTGAGGGAGAGGCAGTTCTTTTCAACTACTCTGAGTGCAGTGGGTCCTCTAGGATGGATCAGGATATGGCGTCTTCACAGGAGCAGGCCAACTAGGGGTCTGCTCCAGCAGCAAGGACTGGGCAGAAGGGTCCATATCCCTTCTTAATGTCCTCAATCTTTCTTCTCTAGTCACTGTTGTAACTAAATGCTATTACACAAGGAACCATAGTCATTTCTTTCTCAGCATTAACATCCACTCAACATGATGTTAAAACTGACACATTTGTTCTGAAGAAATAATACTCTAAATATCTTTCTTGTTCTTAGCTTAGAGAATGATCACTAGCATTTAAGTTGTACATCCCATCTTGCTTCTTTTGTAGGTTCTTCATTTGTTACAAGATAAGAGAAGCTGATTCCATTCTATAGGCTAGGAAATTCTATGTGTCACAGACCTTGATTCCCCCTATTAGAAGATGAGCTAATTTTTATTTCAAAGAACATAAAATATCATTAATTTACTAGTTTGTAGACAGAGATAAAATGAATAATTATTTACGTGCACAGAGTAAATTTGCTTCAATGTAGGCATTATAGTCAAGGAAACACTTGTCTTATTCCGGGTACCTGGATTATTTGAAAAATTCACATATGGTTGGGCTCTGGTCTTCGCAGTTTGGTTACCCAGTGTAAGGTCCAAAACTCCCCCATCCATCGTAATAATAGTACTTGTGATATTGTCCTAAGCAAAAGGGTTCTGGATGGGTAAAATGAAAGATTGTTACTGTTCTCTTAAAGGATTGCTACAGTTCTGTTTGTTGAAAAACAGATATCTTAAGGTGGTTTCTCTTCACCAGGAACCTCCCTTAATCCTCTAGGAACCTCCTTTACCCTTCCCTCAAAAGTCAGCTACATCATTTATGGTCGTGCCTGAGTTGGAGGAGGCAGTAACCTCATAGTCCAGTTGCAATGTTTCATGTATCTCTATTTATGACTACCATGGATATTTCTTTTCCCAATGAAAAGTAATCATTTGAAAGTACCTATAAAGATAGAGATAGGGATTGGTGGCACTTCTAGGACTATTCCCAGTGGGGATTTATGCTACCTGACCTTACAATTACTTTCCTTGATTTATCTGATCATGGCTGGTCCTATAAATCAAACATATATGAATGCACATTATTTCTTGACTGGTCTGTATGCTTGTCACTTGGTATTTGAATAATACAAAGTTAATGGAGAAAAATTGGGTTTCATGGCTATTATATTACTTACTTTTCTTTCATTGTGATCTGTCAAAAGGAATATAGATAAGGGAGGATTTCTTTTGGCTCAAAGATGCAGTCAATCATGGTTGGAAGGTATGATAGCAGGACCATGAAGTAGTTCATTACATTGTGTATGCAGCCAGGAAGTGAAAAGACAAATGTTGATGTTCGGCCAAATTCCTTCTTTTCACATTTTACTCAGTTCAAGGCCTATCCTTTGGGATTATATATTAGAGGTTATTAAAGCTCTTTGAAGTAACCCTCAAAGACATACCAAGAAGTGTATCTCCTAGGTAACTACAATACCAATCAAGCTGACAACCATAATTGATCAGTGTATTAGTTAGGGTTTTACTGTTGCAGACAGAAACCATGAGCAAGGCAACTCTTATAAGGACAACATTTAATTGGGGCTGGCTTACAGGTTCAGAGGTTCAGTCTACTATCATAAAGGCAGGAGCATGGCAGCATCCAGAGAGACATGGGACTGGAGGAGTTGAGAATTCTACATCTTCATCTTAAGATTGCTAGCAGAATACTGGCTTCCAGGCAGCTAGGATGAGGATATTAAAACACACATCCACGATGACACACCTACTCTAACAAGGCTATACCTCCTAATAATGCTACTCTCTGGTCCAAGCATACACAAACCATCACAATCAGGATAGTCATAATTCGCTACCATCTAACTTTCAGTCTATTCAGTGTCCTGTAATATTTGTTTTTCTGTGTTAAGGGCTTTTGATCCAAACACTTTACACATTTTACTTATAAGCAATACTGCTTATCTACATCTATAGCAACCAGAACTTTGTACATATATATGTATAGTATGCATATACATTTATATGCACAATGTATGTATAGTTTATATATGCATACATTATACATATATGTGTATATGTGTATATATATATATATATATAAGAATTAATAACTGAAGAAGGGTTAATGAAACTATTGAAACTAGAGTGAACTGTGCTGTAGTTCTATTGAGTTTTACCTTAATTTCCATGCAGGAGCCACATCTACACTATATGCCATGTTCCTTCTCTTGATTAAGCCTCTATAATTTCATGAAGAAATTGTACATTTTTCCTATTGATTAATAGATATATACTTTTTACATCCTTTAACCATCTTTTCATTATCTATCTTTCTCTCTTTATCTCTCTTTGTGTATGTGAGTGTGTGTGCCCAGTGTGTGTGCCTGTGTATCTTTGTATTATGCAATATACAATAGCAGTTCTGTATAATTCCAAAATATTGTTTACTAAAACCTATTTATGTCCAAAGCTTAAACATAGCCTCCTTGTGGATAACAAGTGCATACTTGATGTTGGCTTCTATGGAACACAAGCCAAGGATGTCGCCAGGAATTGGGAAGCACGTAATGGAAAAAAGAAAGAAAGAAAGACTTCCAGAGACTCAGGCATGAACTTTTGTCTTTCTCATTTTTACTGATTGTAGGAAGAAAAGGCTACATTGCATTGTACATATTAGACTTTTGGTGAAGTATGCACATGATCAGCCTTTCATTAAGAAATAAAATGAAAATATACACAGGTAAATGTTTCCATATGAACTGAAGCAGAGAAATTGCTCCCACAATGAAACCAGGTGATTAATAGAAATTAACACACTTTTGTGACAAACAAACAAACAAAAAGAAACGGTGGAAGTGGAAAACCAATTGTGCTATATTTAGGTGATACCAGCTTACACCTCATTGTAGATTCAGTAATTTTAGAATGTCAGTTTACAGATGAATTTTTGCCAGCTCTGAGCTCAGCACACCATTAACTTTTAATCTTGTTTTTTTTTTTAACTCACTGACTCTTCTTTGTGTCATATTCCTGAATAAATATGCAGTGATACAATGCCAAGTTCACACAAATGCAAAACAATGGCACTAACAAAAGTGTCAGCAGGAAGGTCACAGGGTTAGACACTTCACGGTGATTCCCCTGCTGAATCAGTAAGTAAAGAGCAGCTCACAGGCACCACAGGGTCCATTCCAACTGCAAGGTCTCCAGTTCTATTCCCTATACTGGAAAGAGGTTGGCATACAACTTGCTTTGTTGCAGTGATAAACAGCTACAAGGAGTAGGAAAAGCCCAATATTAAAATGATTGGCTCTCCTAAGTTTCAAGGAGAATTCTCTCCATTTATCAAGACCATTGATGTAGTAATTCTTACATGAAGAAAATATTTGTCTTTAAACAAGTCTTGAAAATATTATTACAGAGGCTTTTTACATGTTCCTGCTATTGAAAGAAGGAAACAAAAAAATGGAGTGCAAATGAAAAGAAACAAGGATTCTATAGATAGAATAGTATGGCATCACAGACTTTGCAATAACATTGGAGGAAATGGAGTGTGCAGTCCACAGTCAAAGTTCAAATTAAAGAAGGCTATGTTTGGACACATGCTGCTCTTACAATGACAGTACTGAAGAGAGTTTAATAAGAACTGTATAGGACTATAGTTTGGATTCTCACTGCTGCAGTATCTTCATTTCTGTCACCTGCCACTTTGTCTTTTACTTATTTTCCTTTTATCCTTTTGTTGAATTACTATAACTGTCTGATGCCCATTGGCTTGGCATTTAGAGTCATGTCTCCTTACACTCTGCTCTGTGAAGAAATAACTTTATGGTGATGGGCAAAAGACATCTGGAGTTTTGCAACCACATCATCCAGGGTTTTCTTCTTCCCTTTATCTCGAACTTCACTTAACCCCAACTATGCATCCTGTTTCAAAAGTAGTGAGGACAGACGTAGTGCTCTGGTAATTAAATCTCTGTACACGTGTTTACCAACATCTTTCTTACAAAAAAAATTTTGTCTATGTATGCATTTAAGTGCAAAATGCATCATTTTATTCAACTAAGACCCTCTTATGCAGACCCCTGGGTCCCTCATCCCTACCTTAACAGTACACACACACACACACACACACACACACACACACGCACACACACACACACACACACACACACACATACTGGTATTTGTGTGCAGATGCCTTTCTATCCCTTCAGCAAAGTACAGGATTCCTCGGTTATCTGGTTATATATATATTGTCTAAGAAAAACATACAATTATGAGGTTTCATGTGCATACATCACTGGACAAAGGGTTCTATGAAGATAAGAAATGTTCTTACCAGGGAAGTTGTATTTATAAATTCTCCATGCCTAAAATGAAATTAGGAACACAGGAAGATGGGCCTGGATAATTTTGACCAAAATGGAGAAAAAAGGACTCCTGATTTCCTTTCCTCTGTCTGGAGCAGAATTGAAATTTTATAAAAGGAATTAAACAAACAAAAAACCACACACACAAAAAGCCAGTATATGCATATGTTAATTTAAGTTGTTGAAACTGTGTGAAGTCTCTTCCTGGGAGGCAACTTCCTCTGAGTGATAACAGGGCTATTTTTCTTCCCCTGACACGGAATTCCTGAAGAAATTTATAATTCTTTGAGGTCTATTGTTATAACCCTCTGAAACACTTTATATACCTTCAGTTTCTTTGTTCTGTTGCTATAAAACCTCAAGAAACTGCTTCCATATTGGAACATGGAGTCTGTAGTCACTAGATCTGTGTTCTTGGATCATGACATCCCAATTTGATCCAAAAATAAATCATGTTAGTCCTTTTGAGGTGAGATCTGTGTTTTTGTGTTAACATTTTTTCTCTCTGTCTCACTGGATCCCTGTCTGTCTTTCCTTCTGTCTCTTTTTTCCTTATATTTTTGGTCCCTTTCCTTTTGCTTTCCATTTTGACCATTATAAGGATCTAACCCAGAACCTTTCCCATGCTAGATAAATATTCTACAATTACATAATATCCTGAGTCCTAGTTTTCAAATGGTGCTCATTTGTTTTTGTTTTGTTTCCTGTCAAACTATAAGATGGTAATAGATGGGTTCCATTCATTATCAGTACTTAACATAGTGTTTGATATAGTGTTTGTTAAACATTTCCAGAAGTGGACTTTGTTGATCTCACCTGGGTAAATACTAACAATAGTGACAACTGCTTTTTGTGTTGTCCATCTAATGTTCACGACTAGCAACTTGAAACTCTTTAAAGCTTGTGATTAACATGTTACAATTGTCTGTTGGCATGTAATTCATTATGTGTGTACTTCACTAGATAATTTGCAAGCATCAAAAATGTTAAACACAATGGAATTTGATAACAAATAATCTACAGCAAATTCCTATCTATTAAGTTAATATTTACATACAATGATCTATTCAAATTGTGTTTGGAATGAGACATTGTAACTAACTGTTGGGTAGAAGCAATTCAATCTTATACTAATTCTACATTGTACTGATAAAGCATGATGAATAGCTCCTGATAAAATGCTCTAAGTTCAATAAGAAATATATGATTTGAGTTTCGAATAGCCAATCTATCTTCTAAAGTTCCCCTTGCACACAGATATTTGGACATTTTGATGAGGCATCTGTAGTCCACAGTTCATTCTGTGTGCTTCAAACATTTATGTCTATTTTCTGTGAATATTAAGATAAATGAAAAAATCTCAGACATGTTCTGGGGTTTAGTAAAGTGGGGAACTATATAAAACTCTGGAAGAGATTTATTTAAAGTGAAGAGGAAGGCAAGAAATGCATCGTCATACTCACTGAAGTGTCACTGTCCTAGCTGCAGCTATTTGTATGATTTTTGTACAGTATGACAACATGGGAAATTATTGAAATTTTCATTGTTTTTACACATCTCATGAATGTGTAGTGTTCACTACTATCATAATAAGTGAATGTAACAACAGTCATGCAACCCAGGTGAAATGCAGATAAGCACTGCCCATAACAAATTGACAAGATCTGGAGCAACTGGGGTTGCCTGGAGAGTTATGAAATAAATCAAGCAGTAAAAACAGTGATAGACAGAAAGAACTCAAAGAAAGGCACACAGGCCTTCTTATAAAAAACTGAGACAACTCTATAGAAGAATTAGATAATCTAAAATTTCATTGGTGGGTGCTGGGGGTCACAGGTGGTCAGTGGTCTACATTCTTACGTCATAAACATTTAGCCATGGGATGTGATAGAGTTGCCTAGCACAAATGGCCTATTTTAAAATAAGATATTTTCTCAATTTTGTGGTTATCTCTAGCCTGTTCTTTGGGAGGGGGTTTTATGATCTTGTTCTGGATTTTATGGTCTCTTCCAAGAGCTACTGCCTTAAGGCCTAGTTTCTTGGACTTACAGTCTATGGTCTATTCCCAGAGCTGGTGCCTTACAGACTTATTTTTTTTTTCTAAAATCAGGCCTGGTCCTTAATTAGAGACAAATGGGGCTTATGTTGTCCTTTTAGGTGCTTCTTGCTCCCCTATCTGTCCTTCTATCAGAATCCAATCAGAGGTTCCGAAGTACCCTGGCATATATACATATATATATGTATATGTATATATATATGTGTGTGTGTGTGTTTGTGTGTGTGTGTGTGTGTGTATAATTTCTGGTTTATAGTACAAGCTAGAAATTCATTTACAGTAGTAGTTGAGGATCATTCATATTAACTTCTCAAAAATCTGAGTGTTTGAGTGAATTATCAAGTAGATAAATTACTGAATAAGGAGACATTGATAATGCTGGAGACTTACCTTGTCCCAGGCACCTTTTCCATTGGAAATAGTTAAAGTCTTTGATGTACACATTCATATTTAATGACATGGCTATAAAATGTTAATGCAGATAGATTTATGACGAGGCTTTGTATTCTAAGAGATTATTATTTTCCACAAGCATTTACCCATGATGGTAAGCATGGTATATTTAACCCCTCCCAACTTAATACCATTTAGTACAAAACTACTTATTGGACTTCTGTAATGTGCTAAAGTTATTCAGTGAGTAGTTGAAATACTTTCTCCAATTAAATCTTTGCTACCACCAGTAATATAGTTAAAGGTTTGAATATCACTTTGAAGAAGGAAAACCAAGACACAGAGGTTTATACAGTCTTCTCTGTTTCAAAATAATTTTCATGGCATAAATTCAATAGCTTTTAAAAGGCATAATGACTGTCATTTTGGTTATGCTGTGGTTGCAAAGTTCTTAGGATCTACATTAAGACGGGTTCTTTGAATTGAAAAAGATGAATCAATATTCTTTGTAACGTGCAAAGTAGGGGAAAGTTACCACAGTGGAAAGAAGCATTCTCAGAGAAGATATAAATACCTAAGCATATCTATCTTTTTCTCTTCAAAAAAGAAAACAATTACCACTAAATGTCAAAGTCTGATAATGTTCTATAAATAAGTCACATAAATGATCTTATTGTGTAAAAAGCCTACTAAATCTATCATTCATTTTCTTTATTAAGACACTTCATGTTTTAAACCCAAAGTGTATTATGTATTATATTTAGATTAAGAGAAAGTGAACCTCAACTATATTAATGGCTGCAATTAAAATTATGTGAATTTTCTATTTGCCATTTTCTCATGACATTATTTCTCATTATTTAATCATGTCCCTGGGATTTATAATCTTTTGTGTATTATGATCATGTTTTAAAATGATACATATAATCTAGGTTTACTAATGTGAGAGACCAAAGAACTCATACACATTTTGTCATATGAGATGATATCAGAAAAATAATCTAGATTCAAGTATTATAACAAGTCTACATGTAATTTTAAAACAAAATCATGATAAAGTTAAATTTTATTTGACCATTCTACTAATTTCTCCATAGAATAATGAGTGTAGATATGCCTACATTTTAAACAGAATCATTCTATTTACCTTGTGTTACTGTTCTATCTCATCTATTGCCTTTCACATGGAAAGAAAATATATCACTTAATATATTTCCAGTATAGGCTGCTTTCAATTATCTTGAAGGCCATATTTCATATCACCTAATATTTAAAATATTAGAAAACTTTATTTCCATTGCTCATAGACAAAACTCTAAGTGAGCTGAGAGAATGGCTATCACTTATTAATACTTTCACAGTTCTTGCTACAATGATTGGTCCAAAAACAAGTGCTAAGAAAATGTTAGACATATGCTTGCTAATCATTTTACTAAGAAATCAAGAGTATGAAATTGTTCCAGTACCATATCAATATAGCATGTTGCTTTCAAACACTATAGAAATCACTTGCCAGAATCTGCACATTTCTACTGTTCTAAAACACAATCCAGAGAACCTTACTTGAAAGCTTGAACCATCTATAACCTTAAGATCATATTATTTCTTCAAAAGTTATGAAAGATTAGAAGTTAGAAAGATTCACTCACTATAGAGGACAAATTGAGTTATAACCTTGAAGAAATGAAGGAAGAACTGCTAATGAGAAGATAGGCTGGACTTGAAATAAGATAATACAAAACCTGATTCCAAATTCTGTGTCAACATTGATGCAAAAAACCAAATCTGTTTCTTCACAAAGTTAGCTTAGAATATTTTATGAGAATTAAATGAAATCAATCATTTAAAACAACTTTCATAATCACAGCACACAATGAATATCCATTGCTATAATCTATTCAGCTGATATCTATAGACCCCAGAGATTTAGATTTGACATATATGAACTTACTGTTTTATAATTTCTTTTCTTCCTAGGTTTGCTCAGCCTTTCATCTAGGATATCCATCAGAATAGTTTTAAATAGCTCCATTCTCACAATCAAATCCTTTTTGTTATAATAGAGAATCTGCTGACTTATTACTTCCTTTAATGTATTTTAATAAAAACTTCATAAAGAGTAAGTGATTTTTTGATAACTGGGGTCTTTCATAGATCACTAAATTAATGGAGGCCCTCAGTGCGCATTAGTGTGACATTTTGTCAACTCAGTTATATTAGCTGCAAGGACCATAATACTAACAATTCACCAAATGTCTGCTGATCACTTCACAGAATTAATATGTTGCCATGCATTTTAAAATACAGTAAAATGCCAACAAACCACCTCCTTATGTACCCTTCCAGTGTTTGTTGAAAATAAAAATAATCACAAACATAAAATCCATGTATTAGAGAATGTTCTATTGCCTATTCTTACAACTTAAAACATACAAACCTTAATAGAGAATAAATAGGGTTTGTTTGCATGAATAATGCCATCTAATTGACTATGTAAGCTAGATATTATAAGAATGATACTTTGGCTATTTAAATGTCTACTAGAAGTATCCAATTGGACAAATCAGAGATGCAAATATCAAGCAAGGTAAAAAGTAGTCCAAAAATGCAGATTGAATGGTTAACTATGACTGGTCTAACTTGTGGCACTGCTCAAACTTTCATCTAGGGTTTTTACTAAGTTAACTTCAAACAGCTCCATTCTTACAATCAAACCTTTTTTTTTTTTTATAAAAGAGAATCTACTGACTTATTACTCCCTTTAATGTTTTTTTTTTTGGGGGGGGGAGGGTTTCGAGATAGGGTTTTTCTGTATAGCCCTGGCTGTCCTGGAACTCACTCTGTAGACCAGGCTGGAATGTATCTCCATAAAGAGTAAGTGATAAGAGGGTTTGTGTCCAGTCTTAATGTGTCTTTTAGGCCATGTTTAGTGGATTTCCCAGGGAAGCATGGTGTTTCTTTTTTCTTTATTTTCTTTCTTCTTTAAAAGGAAATAGTAATATTAAAAATAAAGCATCCCCCAAACATGTTTTGGCAGTGTAGTGGCTATTCCTGGTTGTCAACTTGACTATAAGTGAAATGAACTACAATCCAGAATTAGAAGGCTCACCTGTGGCCCTAATCTGGAGGCTGAGAGATATAAGTTTCCGACCTGAATCTTGGCATGGAGATCTTGAGGAATAGTGGCTATGAATCCCAGAAGATTAAGATAGGAAGATCTAAGAGTTCAAGGTCATCTGGGATTAAAGGTGTGGTGGCATATACCTTTAATCTGGGCCA